>JBBUKS010475187.1:0-17418 GCA_038050645.1 Hedychium gardnerianum
TTTATATACAAAAAACATCCCTCAATGTTTTATGAATTTTATAACAGAACTTTAAACCCTTAGGAGGAGGGTACAAATCAAGAGACGATCAAATAACTAGCTAGTTTTACACAAGCAACATAGCGAGTGGTGCTTAGCTTTGCCGATACATTTCGTCCATTATAATAAGGTTGCAGTTGTCTTAAGAATCAGTAGGAAACACACCGACTACTACGCTTTGCTCTTAGAAAGGCCGGTAACGCATTGGCCTTCTAAATCTAGGCATCTTCCTGCAAAAAACAAGAGAAGATTGTAAATATTGTGTTGTACGAAGTATTGCACATAAAATCCACTAGTGGAAGGATGATGAACTGACCCATATGCATAAGGTGGGGGGAAATATGGCGGCGGCATGTAAGGCCTTCTCGTGGGATATCCCATATATGGATTAGACCGGCGTGGGCGAAACTGCTTCATCCCAGGGACATTAGTCCGTTTAGCAGCCACCTGCAGCATGCATCCACAAACAAAATTAATGTATATTGTTTCAACAGATCAAAACCATCATAGATAATACTAATGGATGTACTTTGATTTGACGACCATGTAACTCTGATTCATTTAATTGGAGAGCTTCTTGAACAGCCTCGACCTCCAGAAATTCAACATAAGCAAAACCCTTTGGCTGACCAAATTTGTCCGTCAATATAGTGACCCTATTGACTGTTCCGCATGACTGGAAATGCTGCTGGACTTCTTCAGGTGTACAACTATAATCCACCTGCATTTTTAATTAGAAAGTAGAATAAATTCAAGATTCTTGAGATCCAGTGAATATATTCAAAATGCCGCTACTAGCTACATTTGATGATTAAATTCTAGAAAATATGTTGTTCAAATAATAATTCGCTATTTTATCGAACTTTGATCAGGCAGATCTGCATGGCAAGACAGCCCCAAGATGGAGCAAATACTTTCATGGCGATGTTTCTATGGTAACAAAGGACAGCTGCCAACCTTGTTGATGACTGGAACTATAAAATAAGAATAAAGTCAAGCCATTTGGTTAAAATGCACTACTACCATAAAGAAAAAGTTTTTTGGTGGCTTATTTATAAAAGCATGGCCTCCACTAATTATATTGGTTAAGAAGAAGAAGCTGAGTCTCAGCTAGTGAGTGGGGATCAACTAATGGCTTTTATCCTTTCATCAAATTCTATATATGATTGCAATGAAAGCATACTAGGATTTTTTAAAACACTTCTAATAATGATACATAAATACCTCATTTATTCTTCATTTTTAACAAGAAATTAAGGTAAGAACTTAAAAAGTGTTCTAATGTACTTGAAAAGTAAAACCAAGTATACTTACTATCCAAGAGTAACTAGGTGCAGCCCCCCCAAAAAAAAAGAAAAAGAAAAAATAACCTATAAAAAGATAAAACGAAGAATATTATTATCCATAAGTAACTAGGGTAAGTCCAATTAATGATGAAATGCGAAAAACTAATTAATCTGGAATGGATGTGTTCAAAGATGGCAAATAAAGTCTAGACAAGTTGAATCACTTGCAGTCTAAAGTCTAAGGAGGGAAAATAAAGAAAATTTTAGCTGTTAATTAATAACAATTTAAGAGATTTGAATATGACTAGTGATATAATCTTGAATAGATGATGACTAATCAAGGGTTAAGATGAAAAATTGAGACTAACCCAGCTAGTTGTGATGATGATCATGATTTTCAACTTTTATTGATTCCATTTATACAAATAAAAAATTTGTTGATCAGATTTGAATATTTTCACATCTTAATCATTTTTCTCTGATTTTATTTGATTGCTCCTAATAGTAACATTTTTTTTCCCGATAACCACACCTCACACTTCTTGTATGCATGGATCGATGAAAAGAGCATATAGTAATGTTGATTATTTCTGTTTAAATGACTTCTGTTTGCAAAGAAAGGTCCTTAAGGTTCATGAATTAAGGTTCATTTAGTCCACATCACTTCCAGATAAAGGAAATTAATTGGTTGGTCATTATCATTAGAATCTACTCTCTAGTCCCATCCTCTCTCGTCCTGTATGAGTACATACTATGCAGGTTTGTTCAGAGAGGGGGATGAAAGAATAAATTTTCAGAAAATTAGCATCACTTAGCCAAAATAAGCATTTCTGACTACATATCTACTTGAAGAATAAGTGATTTTTTTTCTTGCATAAAGGAATAGGTACATAGTTTGTAGACCGAAACAATCGAAGAAGATTAATAGGCCAAGCGCAAGAGATCAAGGACCTCTCACCATTATTGCCATGCAACAAGATACTTCAAGGAATTCCAAGAATCAGTTGGCTCCACATCTAAAATTGCATATGTCCCATGAAGGAATAGATAAAATGAGAGAGTATTTGTCTTCACTCCACCTGCTTGGCTTTTCCATTTAACAATAAGCTGTCAACTATCAAGCCTTTACCTTACGCTATCAGCATTAATATCATAAGATACCCTCCAATCTGCCATCTCCACATCTTTTCCTACCTTCTGCAGATATAATTACTATAATTTTTCCTTTTCATTTTTTTATTACCATTACACTCTTTTGCTATTCTTTCTACCTCTTTCAATTTCTTTCAATCCCTCAGAATTTCTCCTTACTCTTTTTTTTTAATAAGTTTTTTTCCCATGATCTCTTTCTATCAATCAATCAAAATACACAATGTTTTTCCTGACTACAAGCTTAGAGCTAAATAAGAGGTTTCTGGAACCCAACAATTGGATATCAGACAACACATTGACGATTCCTAAAACAGAAAATCTGCACCTGCACAATGTTAGTTGTAGAGTTAAAACATTAACCTGAATTTTTCCAAAGGTATCTCAATAAATGTACCCATGAACAAAAACATGGAAAACAAGCAATCATTACTAGTATTTGTAGGTCATTCCAAAACCACCTTGTTACAAATGCTATAAAAAAATTTGAAATGAGTATCATGGGGTAAAATTACAAATTAAAAGAACAGAAATAAAATTAAATGAGTCAACAGACAGTTACTATGAGAATAAATGTGTTTGAGATTCTACACTCTGATAAAAAGCTATAGAGATTACAGTACATATAAAGGCTTAAGTGAATGAATCACCAACCTAAATGAAATTGACCATTATTGCAGAAAAAAGGGTAGCTTGTATGAAACTTGGAGATATGATAGCATTTCTTTGGTCTTTGTTACTTAGCTACCAGAACTTTTGGGAGAACTGATCCAACACTTCACTCTAATAAACTTCCTTGGCAATTTGTTTGAGAGAGGAAAAGAGAAAAAATATTCAAATTTCAAGGAATAGGTATTGCTGGCATTTCAAACAAGTGCAACTCCACTAAGCTAATTACTTGCGCTCAAAAACAAGGTCAAGTAATTTGCCTTGCAAAGACAAGAGGCTGTGTTCAAACAAGTTCTATCTCAGGATGGAAGCAAAATGCACATGGATCACCAATCTTTTGTAATCATCACAGTGATAGGCATGAGGTGACCAGTGAGAAACAGTCATTTTATTCATCAAACAAAGGAATTTATATCTCAAAGATAACAAAGTAAACTAATTTTCCTTGCCAAGATATGAAGGCATGTTAAAAAAAATCTACCAAAGGATGAAGCAAAATAAACTTAAATGGTCCATCTTGTATTTAGAATAATATTAGAGATGAGATAACCTCAAAACTAGTCTTTTACTAATCAAATCAATATAAAAGATAAATCCTAACAATGGACAAATATTGATTGCTTAAATAAAGTAATATGAAAGATAAAATTTAATTTAATGTCAAAATTAGAAGTCTAACTTAGTTCAGCCAAACTTGATCCCATATTTAGTTTGTTTTAGACAGTAGACACTTTACTTTTTATCTGCGTTTTTTTTTGTCTTTAATATGCATGTAATTTTGCAACCGTTCAATAAAACACAATCCTTATTGAATCTAACTTTTTTTACCTAAATTTAACCAAGATGAAAGCAAAGATCAATCATTTAAGCAATAACTTAAGCTTTTTTTGTTTCCTATGAGGGAAAGAAACAACTAGGAATGAAAGAGAGTAAGGAAAAATTCATGGGGAAAGGATTTGAATTTATTAACCTCTGTTTGGTTTCCATGGAGGCCAATTGTTTCCTTGGAGAAAAGGAAAAAGTAAGGCAACTTAAATCTCGGAACTTTAATTGTTAACATCATTAAAAAAATGTAAGTCAAAATAGATTTGAAAAGAATAATTTCAATTTTTAAGGTCAAATTTGAGCTCCAAAGCACCAAACAATGACTTTTTTCACACAAGTAGGATGGAAGGAAAATTTTGAAAAACTGAAAGAAAAAAAATTCTCAGTTTTTTTACTTACCTCCATCTATTTTTGCCAAAGAAAACATAGGTTAAATAACGTTGAGGAAATCATTTTGTCACCTTATGTACACATTTCCCTCCTCGTAGGAAACACAATAAAATAATTTTGTTGAAAATGGTGGCATGAAGCTTCCAAATGCAGATTATGAAGCCACTTTCATCACTATAAAGCCATAGTTATCATTTCCCTTCTCAAATGATGTGATGAGGTGATATAAAAATTATATATATATATTATATTCTTGAAGGGGAGCCTTGGCGCAAGCATAAAGTCGTTGATACAGCCACTTGCAATGCAAGGTAAGGCTGCGTACAATAGACCTAATCTGACCCTTCCCCGAAACCCCGCATTGACGGGAGCTTCATGCACCAGACTGCCCTTTTATATATCTTATGTTCTTGTTCTACTCTTTCTTTTTCCTCCTTTTCTATCTCTGTCAACAACCCAAACCATAATCCAAAAACTAGGCAAGTAAGCACTTACTGGATGCTTAGATGCTTGCCATATCAACTCCTGATCAATATTCATAGCTTGAGATAATTTAAGACGCTTGAAGTGCCTAACTGTGTTTTATGTCTAGGCACTCACTGATAGCACTTCTTAATAGGATGCCAAAGAACATAACAAGATGATTGATGACACAAGCAACCATCAAACCAGATAAGTAAATAGTTATTTCCAATAACGTGCATCAAATAATAAATATAAGTGCAACTAATAATTGCTGGGTCAAACTCAAATTGTATTGCCTAAGATAGTACCATATTAAACATTATTTCGGATCAAAAGGTCACACAAGTAAGTTGTTTGGGATGTCTATGGAACTCTCGTACTTACATTGCCAACATATACTGATCGAGCATCAACCTCCTCTTTACTTGCCTGGTTTGCAGCTGTGCCATCAGCGTCTAAATATAAGAGAGGGAAAATTATTATATTTACCCAAACATATAAAGATAAGCTTCATAAAAACAATTTAACTTATTCAAAAGTTAAAGTATTTGAAAGGATCATGTTTATTACAATTGAATTTGTTCTGGTTGTTTAAGAAGCAAATTTTGCGATCATAAAAAAAGTAATTTTGTGATTCAAATTGACATCCTGACAACATATTTGGTAATTCTCATGTACGATCAACCTAATTCCTACTCCCACACCCAGTTTACCGATTATAGTTCCTCGTGTCCAAATTCTCCAACTTGGCTCAGCAAACTTGAAATAGTTACGTTAAAATAACAACCATATAAACAATAACTAGGAGCTACAAGAACTCCACGAGATCGAAAAGGACTTTCAAGGGGTATGGTGACCTTGAGAGGCGCCCATCTCCTTCTCGACCTTGGCCTGCATCTCGCGCAGAGCGGCGGCCTCCTCCTCCATCTCCTTGAGCCGCTTCTTCATCTCGTCCAGCTCCTGGAACAGGACGCCCAAAAGCGAATCAGGAATTAGGGTTTGCGCAAATAGAGCAGAGAAGAGAAGAGGAACCTTGGTGTCTGCTTCTCCAGGTTGGGACATGTCGACGTCAGCGTCCATGTCGGTCACGTCCGGGATATCTCCGCCATAGACCTCGTGCTCTTCCTCCTCCATTGTGCGAGAGGAGATCGAACAACTGCTCCAGCTCGAGCTGCTCCGGCGTGCGGATTTATTACGCACGATGAATCCAATCCCACTCACACATGACTGAGGCCGGATGTAATTACTAAAGTACCCTCCTCGTGATTAGTTTTTCTAAGTGACTTCAATGGTACCACGTGCTCAAATCACATATTTTAAGTGATATTTTACTGGATCATTTACGTAAATTTCGATATTATCTAAATGTACTCAATTTTTATAATATCTAAATTAAGTATTATATTTATGAAATATCCTTTTCTGTTTCTACAAGCCTATCAATTAATTTCGTTTAAAATTAACTGAGATCTAAATAATTTTAAATCATTTAAAAATAAAACTAATATATTTCTAAAAACTCCTTAATGTATTTATTTATGTTTTATTATCTAAATTTAATAACATAAATTAAAAATAATGAATTACTAAATTTTTATTTTATTAATTTAAAATTTTATTATTTTCAATTTATACTATCAAATTTAGATCGTATAACATAGATATATTAAAATGATTTTTAAAAATATATTAATTTTAATTTAAAATAATTCAAAATTCTCTAAATTTATCAATTATTTTTGAATAAAACTGATTGATGGATTTATATCATTCAAAATTTTAATATTTTTTAAATTGAGAGAATTCTTATAACTCATTGATGATATTGATTCGTGAGTATCATTGTCATAGATTTTATAATAAATTTAATCAAGTCTTGTAATTTAAAAATTCTTTGATCTCAATTTATGTTATAAAATTTAGATCCAATAGTATAAATGCATTAAAGATATTTTGTGGAATGATTTTGATTTAAAGTGAATTAGAATATTTTAGATTCATCGATCAATTTCGAACCTATAAAAAAGAAGAAGGGGGTATTTCAAAAATATGATATGTTATTTAAGTATTATGAAAATTGGATACATGATTTTGAATAATATCAAAACTTAGTAAAATATCACATTTTAAATTATACAATTACAATTTTTTGTGTGAATTTAAACAATTTCTCAGATTTTGAGGTCTCTTTTAATAATTGGGCATCTAATTTAATAAAAATTGTATATAATGATCAAATTTAGATGCTTTATCATATTTAGGTATCCAATTATTAGATATTTAAACAAAATTTAAATATTAAACATTTAAACGAATACGGAGTCAAATTTTGTACCCGATCCGTTGGAGCTGCGAATATTTTGTTAGGACTTCGGACGCGTGAATTGAGGAGAAGCCCTTATTTTAGCCGATCCATTGCTGGCAAGGCTCCCTACAACCGCCGCCGCCGCCGCCGCCGCCATTCATCTCTCCTCTTCCTCTGCTGCGACGCCACTGCTTAGGAGTCAAGGAAAGCCCCTTCCATGGCGGAAGTTGCCCCGGAGAAGCCTCCCACTCTAGCTGAGGTCAGATTATTTGATGCCACGATCTCTTCTCCCTAAATTCTGCCTTTTGGTATTTAGACCTAAAAGAAATTCGATCTTGAAGTTGTTCTTAATTTCGAGTTTTTTTTTTTAAATTTCCTGTGGTGTTTGCTTGTTTAGTTTTAGCTTCGACCAAGCTTTATAGTGTACGTGATGAAATTTGTGAACTATACACAATTTGATTTGGATGTTATATTTTTGTGGAGTGATAATTCGTTTTTTTCAGTTTTTTTGGCTTGGAAGTAAACTGTAGTAATAGTTGCAAACATGTATTGCGATTAGGTATAGAACGTATAAAAATAGTTCCTTTGTAGGTGTAAGCCGATAATGGTACAATTTCACTTTATTAGGAGTTGAAAAGTTAGTGGTGGAATCAATGATCTTATTTACATTGTCACGATGAAAGGCAGAGGCGGATCACATCTTCTGAAGTAGAGGATGAAGGTGAAAGGTAATTTAGCTGAGGGGAAATAATACAGCAAACCTGTGAGTGACAGAAGATGAGATGAAAGATGCCAGTTTTTTAGTTTTCTTCTTCTTTTTCTTACAAATTGAGTGAATTATTTGCTTCCTTCAACTTTTCTAGCACTCTATATTTCTAGATCTAAGATTGCCTATGGTCTAATCGAATAGGCATTCAAAATTTAAAGGCAGATTTTGTTGCAGTATGCAGTCTTCTGGTCTTGCAAAGATTTTATTAATGATTTTGATTTCCAGCCCTCACGTTGAGTTCTGATTTACATAGTCTTAAGCTCTAGTTTGTTGGTATTCCCATCCTAGGAAATTATCCTTGTCAGTGATATGCTTAGGAAAATTAGTTGTTCTAATGATAAATCAAGATTATGTTTCAATTCATGTTGAATAGTTAGCAAGAAGATTGATAGATTTGATAATTGTATTTATGTTTACTATTGATATATCCTTGCATAAACCTGGATGATAAGATTGATATAGTTGACCACCTAACCTTAAATATCTGAAATATCTAAACAAGCACGGATTGATGATGATGGCATTATCTATTTGTTAGACAATATAAATTATAATTATATTTCTTCTTAAGAATCACACTACTTAAGACCAAAACAAAGATCAAGAATAGATAGTGATTGGAAAAAGGAATACTGACGAAACCATTAGCATCAACTAATTTTTAATTTCATTATTTAGAAAAAGTCAATCTTCTTTTAGATTTTGTTATCTCATGTTTATTAGAAAGAGAAATTTATGAAATCTGAAAATGCGAACTCAATTCTGATGGAATCTTGTCGTGGACATAAGACTTTGCAAACTACATTAACATGGAAATTGAAAATTCTTTACCAAAATGAAGATTCTCATAGGATCCTTTAAACATAGAATATGTTCTAAAGAGAATGATACTCATTGTGTAGATTGGATAAGAGTGATCTTGTTCTCATCAATGAGTCTGTTGATCAGTGCTTCTTCCTCAAAATACATGAATCAACTCTGATTTTTAATTCCATCTTGAAACTTTATTTTCTTTTTATAGTAAGATGACACATTTTAGTTGATTTAAGGAAAATAAAAACAAATAGAGATTTATTAAAACATAACCATTTTGATTAAGAAAGACAAATCTAACATATTGAAGATTACTGAGTAGTACATATTAGCTAAAAATACAAAATTATCAATACAAGTATAACCCAAAGGCAGATAATAATAATGTTCAACGAGGGTACCATCCTAACATTATTTATGTAATTTAAGTAAATGCTTTAATTCTGAACCAAAAGTTAGTCAAGACACTATTTTATTAGTTCTAACAAATATTTCTTTGGTCAATGTAAAAAATATTGAGCTCTGATCCCTTTTGAAATTAGCCTCATTTGGACAACACTTTGCAGAATAAACTTAATCTTTTAAATGGTTTTTCTGCCATCTATTGTTAATTTTACCACTTTTTCTATATCCTTATTTATTGCCAAGTTTTATCCTAGTAATTAGCAACGCAAACATATGACTGATTTTTTTTACGTTTTTCTCATCAACTTTTCATATTCATAATTCATTTAAAAATACAATCATTACTTCCTTGTAGTTAGACTCCACATCCGATGTGCCCATGGTTTTGTTTCATTTATGTACCCATGGCATTGTTACATTTTTCCTAAATGTGGTTAACAAACTAATTATAACATGCGGATAAGCTTATTTAAGCTTTTGTTATTTGTGATTTTTTGAGTTGTCTTTGTCTGTCGCTAGCTATGGTTTTTAACAAATTATCCTATTCCATTCCTTCTGTACAACATAATATGTATACCCTAAAACATAGATGGCTAGTTATGAAGTTAACATGATGTCTCACTAACTGTAAATGGACGGTGATATATAGACTAAGATGACAAAACAGATGGCCTTAGTCACAAGACTTTGTACAAAATAATAAACATTGCTCGATGGATAATCATGAAAGAGTACACAATGTGATGGCATCATAGCATTACCTATAAATGGGCATGACAACAAAAGAAATTGAGTCCCAAGTATCAGGGTTGACTATATGCATTATAGTTCTTATCACGCCATTGATCCCCATATAAGGCATCAACTATGGATGCATGTGATACGAGATTAATCACCAGCAGGTGAAAAACAGTAATAGACATAATCAACACGGGTAAATATAATAAATTTGAAATTGATCATGGTTTATGTTTCATTTTCAATCCTTTGTACAAGACGGTGTCAGAACTTGTTTATTTTCTTCTCCTCTTTGTTCACTATTTTATTCAATAGTGTAGGACTATATTTTCCAATTTCATGTCTTGTAAAATGTAGCAATATTCACTTCAAACCATTAAGAAAACAGATCTGGTTGATGTTTCCATTCAACAAATACCTCAGGAGAATACTGCCGATGCCAGTTTAGGGGAAATCATTGCAGAAAACACTAGTGAAACTGCTGTCCCTGAATTTGCTGAGCAGAAGGCAGATGAAACCTCTGCCGTAGAGGAAGTCAGTGCTATTGAAAACACCACTAATGAGACTACAGAGGAACAAGATGCTGAAGAACCAGAGATAAAGGTATTTCTGAATATTTGCAATCAGCGTTTGCATGTCTCTCAGACAAATAAAAGAAGGGACTCTTTAACAAAAGTTATAATGGTTCGATTTACAGATTGAGACGGCACCTGCTGATTTCCGCTTCCCGACTACAAATCAAACAAGGCATTGCTTTACTCGCTATATTGAATATCACAGGTGAGATTCGACTATTCTAACTGTCTAATTGCTGCTGACAGAGGATGGAATGGTTGATATTGATTCATGTGCGGTGATGGTGTTTGACAGGTGCGTGGCTGCCAAGGGAGAAGATGCTCCTGAATGCAATAAATTTGCCAAATATTATCGCTCACTATGCCCAACTGAATGGGTGTGTAATCCCTTTATCCTTTCGTATTTGCTTATTTGCTTACCCTTTATCCCTTTATCAACTACCAATGAACTTGTACATAATACACTTTTCTAATTTTTGCAGGTAGAACGATGGAATGAACAACGAGCAAATGGCACCTTCCCTGGCCCTCTGTGAACTGGGTTCATAGATTCTGCAACAAGAGGCTTTTATTGTGGAGGATGTTAATCAATAATGATATGAACTTATGAGTTGTTAAAATTTGTGTTCTAATAATTCGGCCAAAACTTACTTTCCTCAACGAGCGCAGTTGTTCCTCAAGATGATAACTTTGTATCATTTATATCTCGAAAATCTGGACAATAATAATCTCTTGATGACAATCTATGTATCATTTGGACGTATATTATGTTTTGATATTGTTCCAGTCAGTTGAAGCTGATTTGCCCTATTCTGTACTCGTTAGTGCTTGAGAAACCTTTTGGATGAAAAGGAACACCGCATTTAGTAGCGTCTTTCCATTTTATCTTCTTGTTTTTTAATCCATTCAAAAATTCACTGTTCGGTTGTCGAGTTGAGGCTATAAAGAATGGTTCGGTGTCGAATTGAGGCTATAAAGATTTGTAAGAGTATATTGATTTTGTTTTGAATTTTTTAGTCCATTAATTAGTTTCTGATCCGGAAGTCTTAATGTGCCTATGTCTTAAATTTAGAAGTAATAAATTTTTGAATTTATAAAAATTTGATAAAATTTATTATAAAATTTGGGATGATAATATTCATTAATTAATAGTATTAATATTCACTAATTAATATTATTAATGAGTTTTTAGAATTTAAATTTTTTAAATTTATCAAAATTGATTAATGAACTTAAAAAAATTTAAATTATTTTAAATTAAAATTAATAAAATTGGATAATATAGCCCATGGACTATAGTATAACGAAAGGGGGTTAAATTATTTTTTAAATATTCACGATTTGAATTTTAATTATAATATATTTATAGAAATTTATAGAATGTGTAATCATGAGATATTTTTTAATTTATTCTTGCGATTTTTAATTTATCTCATATTTAATATTATTTAATTTATTATTATTATTTTTTGAATTGGATAATGTAAATAGTGATTTTTTTAATAGGTTGAGAAAAATTTAAGCACGGAAAGAAAAAATTTGAATGTGGAAAGAGAAGGCTATAAGAAAGCGTTAAGTATTTTAATTTAAATATGTGAAAGAAATAATATTGAGAAGGTGCTTGTAGGCGGGTTTTGGAGGCTGGAATGGAAATCAAACAGATTTCATTTTTATTTTTATGGTAATTTGTGAAATGTTTGTCTTTAATATTTTTATCGATCATTAATCTAATTAATTTAAATATTGACTAATATATGAGAGAAAATAAAATTTTAATTATTAATCAAGATTTAATCCTCAAACTTCAACAATAAGTGAAACGCTCGCTCTCAGCGCCCCCGCCAATCCGTCCTAGGACTAATACGGAAGAGATAAATTACATAGACTAGTCTAACTAATCCGAACAATGATCATTATATGAGAGAGGACAGAAACCTAATTATAAATCAGGATTTGAACATTAAATTTTATTATGACAATATTTCATGTCCTAACTATCAATTTATCGCATGAAAACATCTCTTAGGTTATCAGAATATGATAGACAGGAATCGGAATCAAAATATGGATTTGAGACCCTTGATTTCATAACCTGACCCCTAGGTTATCACTCAACTCATTCCTCTTCATTCCTTCCCTCTTTTGTTTTCGGACAACCCAGCCCCCGCCTTCTTTTTTTTTTCCTTCTCTTTTCCTTTTCTTCTCTGCTCCTCTTCTTCCCCACCCGCCCCATTCTTCTCCTCCTCCTTCTCCTTTTTCTTTTCTCTTCCCTTTCTTCTCTTCCTCTCGGCCGCCCCCTCCTTTCTTCTCCCCCCTTCTTCTCGGCACCTATTTCTTCTCTTCCTCCCTGCTCGCCCGTCCGAACTCCTCCACCCCCTTCTCTTTCTTCTCTTCTTTTTTTTCTTCCTTTCTCCTTCCTTATCTTGCCTATCCCATCCCAGATTTGTTCGAACCGAAGCTGCCATCGAAAGGAGGGGACTTTTGATTTTTGGAACAAACCAAGATTGTTGAAGAGGGGCGTTCAGGGTTTGAAGAAGCTGCAATATGAAGAATTCATACAAGAATTCCAGTCGAAAATCTGGTAATGATAATATTTGTGAAGAGGGGAATTTTTTGCCGAAAATTCCTTCCGGTCGTATATGGTGTTTATATTTTTCGGTGCTATTTTTTTTTAAAATAAAATGGTTCTGTCCATGACTCTGTGTGATTATTTTTGTATTTTACTTGTAAGGGTAAAATAAGAATTTTGGCTGATTCCCATTTCATAATTTAAGCCAAACCAAACAACATTAATAGAAATAATACTCATTTACAAAAAATAAAACGTTCGTCTCCAATGCTTCTATTAATTCATCCCAAGATTAATACGAAAAAAATAAAACTAATATACACAAGAAAAATTAATGCACACAAAAAAATAAAAATCTGATTACTAATCAAAATTTCAATATCTATATCAAACATCATCAATTCAACAATCATTTCCATCGCCGAATGTAAACCAAGCGCCCCTGAATGTTACTCGTGCGATTCAGTTAAATGCCAAAAGTAAGAGGAAAGGGGAGTAAGAAGTTAGTCAAGATTTAAATTATATACAATTAAGGGCTTATTGAGATAAATTACCCAAGTCAAGCTATTTGTTTATTGTTTTTAAGGACGAAACCTAACTCTACAAATGTAATATAACACATCTTTGTTTTTTTAAACGATAAAAAAAGTATTTTAAAAACTAAATTAAATAAAAGCATTTAATCAAAATTACAAGAATCATTCCCGATAAATCGATTTCTGCTGTTTGATACGAATTGTAAACATAACCGGTAGGGCAACAGTAAAAGGGCGTTTTCATTTTCAGTTTTTTAATCAAAAGGCGCCTCTTCTTAGAGTAATAATTTCGTAATTATTATATATATTATAATAATTATAATTTTATAATTATTATAATATATAAATTTATTAAAAAATATTTATATTATAATAATTATGAAACTATAACTACTAATTATAATTTCATAATTTTTATAACTATAAATTCAATCCAATTATGATAATTATGATTTCATAATTATTAAACTATAGATCTAATTATAACATTTATGATTTTATAATTATTATAATGTTATATTCGACTTATTCAATTAATATTTATGTCATAGTAATTATGATTTTATAATTATTATAATGCATTCGATCGATTTAAAATTTAAATAAAAATTTTAATTAAAAAATAATAATGAAAATAAAAGTAAAAAAAAATAATAATAATAATAATAATAAATGTACCTGAACAATAAAAAGACATGCCTTTTGATAATAATAAGATTTATTTTAATTTTCCCCCAAAGAAATATATCTGAAAATACACCAAAGAACCTAACCTTAAAATCCGAAGTTAGGTTCGAATCTCAGCTACGACGTATTGTAGGAAATTTTTTCCTTTAATAAAAAGCGGGCCTTAGAATATTGATCATTTGGATGAGCCTCCATTAGCGCTTCCAGATTTATCCTAGTGGTCGGTGGAAAATTTTCGTGGGATCGAATCGATCATCCTAAATCTGACGTTATCCGATCTGATTAATTATTTTTTTTTAAAATCCCAAGTTATTTTTTTTTTAATATGTGACACTTAAAGCACTACTATTAAACTATTTTAATCTATTTTTTTTTAAAATAAATATATAAGTTGAATGATGATATCAAAATGAACAAACAGCTGGATCATTCACATTTCACATGCATCTCTGGCTGTACTTAACTACCCCTCCAAAATTAAATTAAAAAAAAAGAGGGATATTCAAACGGCTAGTTGGACTTTTTCGCAACGTTCACTTTGCTCGTAATTGTAGACCGTCCGATCTGAATCGGACGGCTGACTCTCCCGCTTTCCGACGCGGAAACGGTTGGTCAAGTGATTGACGATTTGTAACGCGGAAGCTGGCAGTCGAAGGAATCTCGCCGCTGACTGAGGCCCCGCAGATCGCAGATCGACCGTTAGATTTATTGATCGGACGGTTGACGGTGATGGAGCATGCCAACCTTCGTAACGGCACGATAACGTCGCCGTCGAATGCCAAAAAAAGAAATAAAATATAAATAATATATATATATATATACTGAAGAAGCTTCGTTTGCCTTTAAATACCCCTCCCTCCCGGACATCGCAGACCATCACCGTCTCTCTCGATCGCGTTCTCGTTCCCGATCTTGATCTCGATCTCTCGGTGGTGGAAATGGCGTCCCGCTTCGCCTTGATCGCCTTCGCCTTCGTGTCCCTCTCCGTGGTCGCCTCCGCCCAGGGCCCGGCCGCTGCCCCCTTGAGGCCGCCCGCCGCGGCCCCGGCGAAACCCCCCTCTGTGCCCCCGGTTCAGCCCCCCGTTCCGGCTCCCCTGCCTCCTCCGCCCTCCTCCGCCCCAGTTACTCCCCCAGCCTCGGCGCCCGTCTCTACACCCCCTGCCGCTGCCCCTGCCCCTGTCGCCAAGTCGCCCGCTCTCTCCCCTCCCGCACCGCCGACCTCCGCCCCCTCGTCGCCGTCCATTTCCAGGTCCCCCGCCGCCGCTCCCACCTCCCCTCCGCCTTCCGGTAACGGCGCAGCATCCCTTTCCTTCAGTTGGATCGCCTTCGCTGCCGTCGCCGCCCTCGCGATGTAGATCCAGTCGCCGGTTGCCCCTGGCGATCGATGCCCACCCCTTCGGATGTTGATCGTGCGAGCCCTTCCATCGTTTACTCTTTTTGTCGATGATTATTTACATTTGTTGGTTGTACTCGTTTATTTATCGCCATTGCTTTGTAAATTCTTTCATCTGTTTTCCGTTCCTTTTTGTCTCCGATCTGGTTCTATAGAATTGTTGATCGGTGCAAAAACTTATGGAACAGATATTATCGATCAATTTATCACAACTACAAAAGAATCATTAACGAATCGAATTCCCAATAAACACATCTTATTCAATTCCGATATCTATTTTGTGTGATCTTCCTTTCCGGCGTCGAGAGTAATCTTCTCCACCTCCTGCTTCACTTCATTCACCTGCACATTTCCTGCTTTTAATTTCGAATTCTTTTGATCTTGAAATCGAAAGATAAAGAATAACCTTGTGGATGATGTTTCTAGCAGCTTGGGCCTCCTCCGCAGCTTCCTTCGAGACCTGCTCGACCAGCAGCACCGCCTCCTTCAGCTTGCTCTCTTCCGGCAGCTTCTCCGCCACCTCCGACGAGACCTTCTCCATCACTCCGGCGATCTGCTCCACCACCTCCGCCGCCACCTCCGCCGCATCCGCCGCCTTCTCCGCCTCCTCCTCTATTCGCAGCAGGGCGGACCACCCGTTCTTCCACAGGGGAATCAGCAGAGCTAACGCGGAGCCAATCAACCATCTCGCCCTGCCGCATTTGGGGCTTTTTGCTATTCAGAAAATACTTCCGACAAACAAACCAACAACAATCACACGAACCAAGACGAGAAGGACGACGATCGAGGAGGAACGAGTCGAGGAAGAAGAAGAAGAAGCTTCCGTCCGGATGATCGCTGGTCGTCACTGCGTCCGCCGCCGTTCGAGGACGACGACGCCGGCCGCCAATGATCGATCCTACCCGGCCGTTGGTTCCGAGCCATAACAGAGAATCCATCAGGCCGACGGAGAGGAGGAGCCCCGCATCGAGAGTAAGATCTCCATCCTCTCAATAACTGCATCATATTTCCTGCTCGCTAGTTTCTTCAATCAATCGAATGCGACAACCTTCATGTTTATATACGATTCGATACCTTCGCGTGCTCGGCAACATTATCAAGGGGAATTGTGTGCTACATTTTTTGTTTATCAGGAATTTTGTTATAGCGTGAAGGGAAGAGTGAGATGGGGGAGCACGCCAAAGGCCACAGTGTGCTCCTGCATCCGCACGAGAAAAAAATGAGGGCAGAGAAAAGCTCTCTTTTGGTCCTTTTGGTCCTTTTGGTTTTATTGTGGCAAAAGCGAAACGCTCGTCCCAGCGCCCCTGCCAGTTCGTTCCAGGATCAACACGGAGGAGATAAATCACGGGAGCTAGTTTAGCCAATCCGAACAGTGATTAGTGCATAAAGGGGGCAGGACTTTTGGTTTCATTAATTTGCCTGGTTAAGGAGAGAAGAAGAGTTTGGGGCTTTAGCTTTCTTTTAGTTGGAGCAAAACATTTACGTACACATCAGGATTGCGTCTATAAGGATGGTGTTGGGAATTGTACTTGAATTCTTTAAATACTTCTTTTACCTTGTCGTATAACATTATTATTATGTCTAGGGGAGATGAGGGAAGTCGGCTCTGGTATGCGTTTACCAACAATAACTATTAGCCCCATGTCTTAGAGTATCATGATTTAATTCTATCGAGACATTTGATATTGAATTTAGGAGTGTAAAATCACTTCATTGAATTTAATTCGATTTATTTATTTATTTATTTAAAAAATATTAATTATTTTAATTTATTTGATTCGGTCTCAAGTATAAAATTTAAAATT
>JBBUKS010475196.1:0-17415 GCA_038050645.1 Hedychium gardnerianum
TGGATGCCAATTCTTGAAGGTTTTTAAGGAGAGTACCGTTGTATTTTTCGACCTTCAGTAGACAAACTAGGTAATCAAAGGTGATCATAAAATGGTTTATTTTGCATCTTCTTATTTGTTATCGTATCTTTTGTATTCGTGTGTTTTTTATGTTGCTTGTAAGAAAAAGAATTGTAAAATTTTTCTCCATTTCCACAAGTATGCGACAAGGACAAGTATCTTCATTTTCTACATTTGCGTACATTGACCTTCTCCCCTCTACATCTTCCTCGCGGCTTACTCTTGCAACCTTCTGTTCCGCGGGTATATACTGGTCAACGCAAAGCAAAGGCGTATGGATTACAGTTATCTCACGGCTGCCACCGCCTTCTCCACCTTCTCCGACTCCGACAACAGCAGCAGCGTCCACTTCCCCGTTCACGCCGGGGCTTCTCTGGACCCCGCTTCCCCCGCTGCGGAGGTCGATGCCCTTCGCCGCCTCTCGGACAACCTGGGATCCGCCTTCCAGTCGCCTGACTTCGACTTCCTCTCCGACGCTCTCATCGTCGTCGGACCCTGCGAGCTCCGGGTGCACCAGTGCGTGCTTTCCGCTCGGAGCCCCTTCTTTAAGGAGGAGTTAGCTCGGCGACGCAAGGAGCCTTCGGCGCCACACCCGGTGACATTGGAGTTGAAGGATCTGGTCAAGGAAGTGGATGTCGGCTACGACGCCCTGGTGGTGGTGCTCGGGTACCTCTACACTGGGAAGCTTTCGCCGCTTCCCAAGGAGGTCTGGATGTGCGTCGACGAGGAGTGCCAGCACGAGGCTTGCCGGACAGCTGTTGATTTCGTCATGGAGATGCTCTATGCTTCCTTCGTCTTCCAAATCTCCGAGCTCGTTAGCCTCTTTCAGGCAAGCTGATGCCTGATGAACTACTTGGATTTTGCTTATTAAGCCATATATATGGATTGAAAAATGCATTCTTGATATCGTTGGTTCACTTGCGTTCTCAGTATTTTCCTCTCAGTATTTTCCTAATTTATTTGAGCATAGATTACAACTATTGCTATCCTACAAAGTAGCATAATTTCTATGACTATCAAGGCAAATATATATCCTTTTTTCTAGCCAACTAGTTTATAAGGTATCTCATAATCCCTTCACTAATGTTTCTTTCCATATGAATGTCGCACCAGCTTTAGAATGTTAGTTAACTTGATTTGTATACAAGATCACATTACAGAGCATCACTCTTTTTTTCTGAAAAAATAGTCTTGGATGATTATAGTGATTCCATCCAGATTACCTATAAGTAGGTTTTAGATTTTTCATTCCTATCAGATACGCTGGTGTTTTCAATATGATTGTGTTATCATCAGGCCAGTTTAATGAAATGTGCTGTTTCTGAAGTTATTGTAGTCATAATAGCAATTTTTAATTTGATTCAGAGATGCTTACTGTTAATAAACACTATCCATGGGGTTCAAAGTTATCTTAATAAACTTGAAACATGAATGAAAGGATCCAAAGAAAAGGACCAGGGAATATTACCACCAATAGAACATCAAATATGGAATGATGCTGCGTAAGGTTCTATAGAATTAAAAACTAAAAGAGAGGTTTTTAGCACTTTTAATGTACAACAAAGAAAACTTCATTTCTCGCCACTTGTTTGTAGCTAGGCTAATGTGTTCATAATTCGTAGTTGAGCTATTGTTTCCATAGTTCACCCATTAATGACAAAAAATTGAGAACATTTTATTGGTGCAATTGTGCCCTGACTTTGGGTTTTAATCTTTGGGCAAAGGGTTTAAGTTAGACTTTGTTTTGTGATTTGATATGTGTATTTAAGTGTACAGGGACTTGCAGGAACACAAATGGAACTTGGAGAGCTTGTGGCTTGATGAGACTGAGTTGTATATGATGATGACTTAGTGTGACCAAGGTGACACGCTTAGTGCTTGGAGGTCTGTAGAGATTGGAAAAGGATAGCGTGAGACAACCGAGGATGTGAGAATTGGGATGGTGTTAGAGCAACTTTAGAGCGATGATTTGATGTTGCCAAGTTAGTAGTTCGATGGCTTGAGGTGTGTAAAGATCGAAGACGAATGACCTGAAGCATCCGAGGGACTATGTCTTGAGAGGTCTGATGTGACTTTGGGTTTTAATGTTTGGGCAAAAGATTTAAGTTAGACTTTGTTTTGTGATTTGATGTGTATTTAAGTGTATAGGGACTTGCAGGAATACACATGGAACTTGAAGAACATGTGGCTTGATGTGACTAAGTTGTATATGATGATGGCTTAGTGTGACCAAGGTGGCACGCTTAGTGCTTGGAGGTAGAGATTGAAAAAAGGTAACATGAGACATCTGAGGGACCGCAAAATGTGAGCATTGGGATAGTGTTAGAGCAATTATAGAGTGATGTTGCTGCCAAGTTAGTAGTTCGATGGCTTAAGGTGTGTAAAGATCGAAGACGAATGACATGAAGCATCCGAGGGACTATTGGACGAGGAGCATTGAGGTAGAAGGACAAAAATCAATAGAGACATAGTACGTGTTAGAACCATGATGATTGGTTAGAGGAGGGTGAATAGCGATTTAAACCTACATGTATGATTCTAATACTCTCGTTATTAAACTAGTAAGGTCAAATACGATTAGCACAACGAAAATAAAATTAATACAAGCAAGCTTACTACAATCGCTAACACAAGGTGTTTACGTGGTTTGATAGCCCCTCGAACTCATACATCTATGATCCATCTGTGAAATTACTCCTAGAAAGGCACTATCTTTCTCATTCTCGGCAACTACTGGAGGTGTAGAAACCTCTTACAAGAACAAGGATTTCAAGAAAGGTTTAGAGTAGAAGGCAGAAGCTCTAATAAGATCTAACCAATCTTATTTCACCGGCCTCAAAATCTTCACTATGCCCTCTTTAAATAGCCTTCAATCCTTCATCCCTCACTTGTCCATCATCCAACAGTCGATCGATCTAAACCATCAATCGACTATTCCATCACGATATGACAATTGTTGGGCAACAACTCTTTTTTACTTTCCCACTTGACATCAATCAACTGGTAACTTACCATAAGTCGATTGATGTGCCACCAGTCGATTGCTCACTCGATTAGTCAATTGAATAGAACTTTCTGTTCATTGCCTCCTCGGCATTAGTCAGTTGACTGCTTTGTCAGTTGATTGGTCAAACCCTAAACCTCGAATCTTTAGGGTCTTGGTTTCCCCATTCCACCAATGAGCTATTGTCCGTTTCTAGTTGATTGGGAACCCTTACTATGACCAAATCTAAGGCCGACATTGGTTACGTTGAGTTCTACCCTCACTCTATACATGCAAGTCACTTAACGCTTAACTCACTCCAAAGTTCATTTGCAGCTTGACTTCTTCCCACAACCATCTCCATTACTCCGTCCCTTGGATGCACATGAGCCCCTGGATCCTCCACATGGTCCTCACCTACATAGTCCACCTCCATAAACTGTCGTCCTTGTTGCTCCTCGTCTTGCAATCCCTCAATTTGCCTCATGTAATCTTCTTCAAACACTTATAGACCTTGAGCCATTGGGTTGCCAACTTGGCTACCCTAAGTCATTGCTCCAGAGTTGTCTCTCAAATGTCTCATACCATCTGTCTCCGATTTCTACAAACCTCTAAGCCACTGGCGTGCCACCTTGACCACGCTGAGTCATCATTTAATCATCACTTGATATCTTGTTCCTGCAAGTCCCTGCACACTTAAAAGACACATATTAAAATACAATGTAAGGCCTAAATTAAACCCTTTGCCTAAACATCAAAGCAAGGTTGCATTGGATTACTCGGGGCACAATTGCACCAAAACTACATAAGTGAAAATGTGAAGGATGACATGTGGAGAAGCTGAGGGTTCGTGTGCATCCGAGGGATCAAATAACTTGACGGGAGATCATTGAGGGACAAGGCAAGTTGCGGTGGTAAGACTCCGATTGTGAACTGTGAGAGTTGAGTGACCTGTATGAATGGGGCAAGGGTAGAACTCAACTTAGGTGGATTCAATCATTAGGATGATCATAGTTGTGAGTCCTGTTGATTGGAATGGGAAATTAGTCGACTGGTGGAATAGAGAAACCCAAACCCTAACATTTCGAGGCTTCTGTTTTGATCAGTCAATGTGGAATCCCTTATGGTCAAATCAATTGGATTGTCAACTTAGATTGAGAAGCCAACAAATAGAATGTTCAGTTCAGGAGAGCAATTGATTGGGCAATCGTTTGATGGCACATTAGTCGATTGATGCTATGATTCCAATTGACCGATGTTGAAGATGAAAAGCAGGAAAGAGTTGTTGCTACTCGCCAACAGTCGGATTCTCAACTGCTATTGCATAGCAGTCTACTATGGGCTCAAACTAGTCGATTGATTGATGCGATTGATGCAATTTATTGATACTATAAAAGGGGAGCTTGATGAAGGGGAAAATAATGTTGGTCAAATAGTAATATAGACCTTCTTCCTTGTGGTAAGCTTTTTTGTAATCTTCAATTATAATCTTATACTTGTAAGAGGTTTTTCCACCTCCGGTAGTTGACTAAGAAGGAGAAAGTTGGCGACTTTTCGAGAGTGGTCCACCGTCAAATCATAGATTGTGGAATAAGAGTTTAGGGGACTGCCGAACCACATAAACACCATGTGCTAGCTTTTATGGATAACAAGAGAAGTTAGAAATTAAATTTGGAGGTACCAGATGCCTCCCACCCCA
The DNA here is from genome assembly GCA_038050645.1 of Hedychium gardnerianum. Lineage (NCBI taxonomy): Eukaryota > Viridiplantae > Streptophyta > Magnoliopsida > Zingiberales > Zingiberaceae > Hedychium > Hedychium gardnerianum. Next base: position 4,743 of record JBBUKS010475196.1, read on the forward strand.
CCCCCAATCATCCCATCATCTCATCCACATACCTAATGGTCTTAGCTAGGATGTGGAGTAGGAACTGGAGTTTTAAATCACGTTAAATCTCTATAGTTAGCATTTTCATTTCCTGTGTTTATATCTTTACTAATTTCCCTGCACTTAACTTGTTTATTTTTACCTTTTTTTTTAAAAAAAAAAATCATACCTTGCCTTCCCCCTTCCCCCCTAGCTCTTCGGTCATCATAGATCCTCATGCATCTCCAATTTCCACCAACTTCTTCCCATTTTTTATTTACAGAACTTGTAAGTAGTGATGTCATTGCTCAGAACATTTAAATTTTCTCCACAATCACTAGAGTTTATAGCTAAATAGACCAAATGTATAGCTTAGAGGTTGGAACCTATGTTAATGTAGGTCTATCAGGGCCATTGAAGCTAATATTTTGCCAAGAAATATAAGTAATAAAGAACTCTAAGTTGCATGATCTTACAAAAAAGTGGAATCACCTCACAATACCCTTGTAAGATCTCCTTCATTTTGCATGACTTACCTATTTACCTTCTTAGATAATGAAAAACAATTGTTGTATCTTCCTTGTAGTCATTTTTTATTAGGCTTTGTATCTTTATCTAAGATGAGAAACTTGGCTATTATGAGATTTCAAATCAAAATGGAGTATTCATAATTAGATATAGCTCAAATAGATGATAAAGCATGAGAAAATATATGGAGATGGTATGAACATGTTCAAAGGCTATCAAGAAATTCTTTGATTCGAAGAGTTGAATGGATCAATGCGTAAGTTGTAAAGGGAAGAGGGAGACCAAACAAAAATTTAGTTTTTTAATATTATAATCAATCTATATATAGAGATATAATTGTAGGAAAAGTGAATAAAAAAATGAAAAAAAAGACTCTAATATGAATGGGAGTTTAGTCCCACATTATAAGTTTCACGGCATTAAGGTTGAGTTTATATTGAATCACAACTTTAGATATTGTGAATATGTATGGATGAGAGACTCTCTCTCACATCGCGTTGAATGTTTGACTGGTTGGGGCAAAAATTGCCCAAGCAGTCTTTTGTCACTCGGGCTATTTTTCCGGTCTGCCTCAAGTGTGTTGGACACATTAATGGCCGAGATGAAATGGTCGGATGTTAATGGCTGACCTGTAGCCGCTCGACCATTAATCAAGCTGGCAGGGCAGAGGTAGTGAATGACCATTACTCGGCCGTTAAAAGGTAGATTTAATGTTGCTAAGATTCTGAGCGTATAAAAGGAGGCTCCTACCTTGGGCAGAAGGCATGGAAAAAGAAAAGAGAAAAATCCATCTAACTCCTTCCCCCATGTTCTCCACCTCCCTACCAGACAGCCCTGCATGGCAGCGCTTCAGGTGATAGCATTTGAGTATTGTTCAGTTCGCCACAAGTAGTCAGTGCTTAGTTGCTAACATGGTTGAGCCGTTGTATGTTGGGAAACAGATGTTCATGCGAACCTCTAAGCACCGTCAGTGATAGGACGAATCTGTTTTACGAAAATTGTGTCACCTTGACAATCAACACACCTCCTCTCTCGGCAGCCTTGCCTCCCAACCCGATAGCCCTGCTTCTTGTTTGGCGGTCTTCTTATGTTCGACAACCCTGAATCCCTGCTCAATGGATCAGTCTCCCCGCTCGACCTTCGTGCTTGCCCTCCCATTCGACGACTCTCAATCTGGCCTCCCATTCGGCGGCTCCAGACCCTGCCTCCCGGATTGACAGTTCTACAACTCCCCGTTCAGCCTCTCGACTCAACAGTTCGACAACTCCCTGCCCGACCTCCCGACTATGTAGCTTAGCAGCTCCCTACGCGTCTTGGCCCGACAGCTCTCTGTCTAGCCTTTTAACTCAGTAGCTCCCTGCCTGGCCTCTAAACTCGGTAGCTCCTTGCTTGGCCTTCTTACTCGGCAACTCGGCCCACTTGGCACCTCGGTCACTCGACCTACTTGGCAACTTGGCCACTCAGTAGCTCGGCAGCTTGAACACTCAGCCACTCGGTACTCAACCACTTGGCTAGCTCAACACTCAGCCAACTAGGTAGCTCAACCTATGGTAGCTCGACCTTCCTTGGCAGCTCGGCCTGCCCAACCCAACTCGGCCTTCCTCGGCAACTCGGCCTACTCAGATCGGCAGTCCGGGCCTCCCAGTTTGATCTTCCGTCAAGCGCATCTCGGTAGACCAAATAAATTTAATTTTAAATTCAGTAATTTTTCATTTATCTCCGGCAACAATCTTAAAGCAAAGATTATCCACTAATAATTTAGTTGATTTGGATCCTAATAATATATATAGATTCATACAGCTCAATGAATGATCCATGTAATAGACTTTAAATAGTTGAGTTTAAAGCCTAGGTTACTTCATGTAGTACTTTGATCAAAAACATGGTTTGGCTCGATGATGATAATAATGGTATTATGTAAATTTTCTGATTTGTTTTTATTGATACATACATAATTCTATAACTTTGAAGCATGGTTGAGATGCCCGTCTCTTTTGTTGTTGGCTACCATTATTTTAGACTGATATCTCCATATGTTTTCCTTGCACTTGTTTAAAAAACTCTCATTCATGGATATTTTTGTGATATTATTTTCTTGAAGTGATGCAAAAGTAATTACTTTGATTGCAGAGACACCTCCTTGATATTCTCGAGAAGGTGGCCATAGATGATATACCAATGGTTCTAGTTGTGGCAAAATTATGTGAAAACTTATGTGTCAGTTTGGTTAACAAGTGCATAGACATCATAATAAAGTCAGATTTGGATATTGTTACCCTTGAGAAGACAGTGCCTCCTGATCTCGCTGAGCAAATTATGGATTCACGCTTGAAATTGGGACTAGTAGAACCTGAAAGCAGTGGCTTCCCTGATAAACATATGAGGAGAATACATAAAGCTCTTGACATTGACGATCTTGAATTAGTGAAAATGCTATTAATAGAAGGGAACACCACTCTAGATAATGCATGTGCATTGCATTATGCAGTAGCATATTGCGATCCGAAAATTACAACTGAACTCTTAGATCTTGCACTCGCAGACGTTAATCATAGAAACCTCAGAGGTTATACTGTACTCCACATAGCTGCAATGCACAAGGAACCTAAGATAATTGTGTCTCTTCTTACAAAGGGAGCCAGACCCTCTGATCTTACATCAGACGGAAGGAAAGCAATTCAGATTGCAAAACGACTTACCAAGTCTGTGGAGTATCTCAGATCAACTGAAGAAGGAGAAGCATCTCCCAAGAGTCGCTTGTGTATTGAGATATTAGAGCAAGCTGAAAGAAGAGACCCACAATTGGGAGAAGCTTCAGTTTCTCTTGCAATTGCTGGTGATGATCTGCGAGGAAAATTATTGTACCTTGAAAATCGAGGTGATACTATTTCTGATTCTATGCTTGCTTCTATCCTAATTCAGTAGTTCTATTTTTCCATATAGATCTAGATGTGATGAATAAATTGTAGATTACAGATAAATTAACCAATTTTTTTTTTTCACTTTTATTTATATGAAATTAGTTGGAGCTAAGAAACATTAATTACGCAAGCATGAGTGAGGACAGTTACAGTCTGATCCTAGTGAACACCTCGTAGATGGATGAGACCATTCGGGGCTAAGAAGAATTAATCACACGATCGTAAGGATGGTGATGGTAGTTTGTTGGTTTGTCAGAATTTCCATTGAGGCTGTGGTAGTGATATTCTATTTAACCTTGACTACAAACTATTTATTGATGTTTCATATGCAGTTGGTTTGTTCTACCTGGTCCAAAGAGTTGGAGGCTTAGAGCCATCAAACAAAAGTCGTGCTTACTGGTTTAAAAGATGTATTTATCCTGTTGTTTACTAAGTCTGTTCTACTTGGTTTTGTTTTGTTTTAAAGCTTTCATCGAACATAAATCAGGAGAAGCATTTGAAAACAGTGCATAACTGATGTTGCACCAAGTCAGATTCCATCATTTCCAATAGCTCCTGGATTGTTCCCATTTCTAACATGCTGATGACCCATTAATAAAAAGCTGGAGAAAACCTTGTCCAAACGATTTCATTGTTAAAGAATTTGAAGAAACCCTGAAGTATAAGGACAGTGATTTATATAATTATATAAATATTCAATTTATGCTGAAATGATCACAGAATAATTACTACATACTACACAATACTACTTGTGACCTTAGAACCACAAACACATTAGTATTGTGCTGAAATGATGGCGTGCATTGTTACTACTGCACAAGATTGAACTCATGGACCTAAAACCACAAAAGAGTATGGATATCTTATTAATGTTCATTTCATTTCATTATGTGCAGTTGCTCTGGCTAGACTACTATTCCCTATGGAAGCAAGAGTTGCCATGGATATTGCTCAAGTTGATGGCACATTGGAATTCACCTTAGGGTTGGATACCGAGCAGTCAAATGGGAATCCAATGATTACAATGGAACTAGATGAAGCACCAGTTGAGATGAAAGACAAGCTCCTAAGACGTATTAAAGCACTTTCCCGAACAGGTAACTCTTCAACAGTATGTATTTCGTTCTCACATTTTTTGGTGATTAATTTTGGAGAAAAAAAAAATTCTAGCTGCAGTAAGTAAAATCTTATTTAAGAACCACAACTACTGGAATAAGAGATGAATTCAAAATTATTACATAAAATTTGTTTATAAACTAGGTACAACAACAACAACCAAGCCTTATCCCACTAGGTGGGGTCGGTTATATGGATCCTTCTATACCATTGAGCTCTATCCCCTACTATATTATCATTTATATTTAAATAAATTTTATCTTGTTTTATTGTTGTTAACCAAGTCTTTTTTGGTCTTCCTCTTCCTTGTTTGTCTATAAACTAGGTAATTCCAGGAAATTATATTAAGGATAGAAAATTCTTGCTATTGATGCAATACAACTTCTTTCAACTGTATCCCTAGAGTACATTGCATATTCTTGCAGATTTGTCAAAGTTTCCACTGGTTGACAACTATTAGAACACTTGGAACTAAAACTCAAAGCAACCTACAAAAGTTTTGTAATGTTTTTATTAATTTGATTTGAAACTTTAAATGTTTTTTATAAAAATATTTGGCTTTACTTGAAAAGCTGTGTTGGTTTGAGAGCACCTCATCACCCCATCTGAAGGGGACTTAGATGTTTATAGGCATCCATTGGACTACTATATTCGAGCTAGGGTTAATGCTTTTCATTTATTCCCCTTTTGTTTCTTCTCCTTTCTATTATATTATAGATAATACATATGCATATGTAGAAATAATTATTATTCGATGAATTCTTATTAGATAGTTCTCGATCGAGTAATCGAAATTTAGATATATGTAAAAGGGAAGACTAAATAAAATCTATTTATAAGAGAAGGAAAAGAACAAGTTTCAGTGCACATGTGAGACTAAAAGCTTTATTTATAAGAGACGCAAAAAGACACGTTCCATCAGATATACCATATGGGACTAAAGAAAGATGATAGAGTTTTCACTGACATTTGAACTCATCAAGTCTTATAATTTATTCCTTCGTATTTGCCCATTCAAATCTCATTAAAGAATATTACAACTATCTCAAATTATTTTCTGATTAGACATTTAGAAAGAAAAAAAAAGAATTGAATATACAAGGTTTATGCACAAAAAAGGACCCAAGGCTTGAACCTTATACTCCTATGGAGGAGAGGGGAGGGGAGAAGACGATCAGGTCTTGCCGGCAAACAACATGCGTGCAACGAGCAACTAGTAGCTGGTAGAGTGTGAGGTCGAAGAATAAAGAGAGAGGAGTGAGGAGACTATGTTGAGAGAGAGGGAGGGAGGTAATATAATTAATTCTTAAACTCTCAAAAATTTGACAAAGCTAATTAAACTCTGAACCAAAATAAGTCCAAATTGACCGGGACTTAAAACCACCTCCCAATCATCATGTCTACTCGACGACGCCACCCAATCGTAAATCAATTTCTGCTCATCCCTTAAAAATCTGAATATTGGTTTAGTTTAACTTATTTAGTAGTCTAAAATTTAAAAAACTAATTTAAGATGCAAAAAGTTAAGTAGGATATAATTTGATATCTAACATCAATGAAGTTTTTTTTGTTCTACCTTTCATAACGTTAGGAGAGATGAGATTGTCCCAGCAAGGGAAAAACTATTGTTCGACAAAATTATGTCTGAGTTTCTTCTCCTCTCCCTCCTCCTTGTCTCAACTTTGGTTTAGGCGTCGAGAAGGAGCTAAGGTTCAACATGATACTTTGATGAAATGAAAATTTATTTGATTAAGTGTGCATCAAAATTCATTTCATCAAATATCATTGAAGATATATGATGATTGTAATAAGTGTGCATCAATTGAATCACATTAAAAAAAAACTCAATCCAATTCAATTTGAAAATATAAAAAAATTTGAAATTCAAATATGATTTTACTAAAAAACTCTTGAATCAACTTTTTTAAAATTTAATTTAGTCAAGTTTAAATTGAATTTTATATTTTCATTTTATATAGATTTCTTATACATATAAAAGTAAATAAAATTTAGTTACAAAATTTAAAATATAATATTTTACATCTACAAAATCTAAAAAAGTTTGTATCTCTTTATTTTTTTGTCCACTCTAATAATTGAAATTATATGAGAGAATAAAACTAAATTAAACTTAATGATGAAATTTTGAATTGTTTCATTGCATCCAAAAGAATTTTGTTTATGGTTTATCAAACAAAATACAAGAAACAAAGTTCTTATCAAATGCTCTTAAACAAATTTCAAACAAATATATGTTTATTTTAAAAGATGAAAGATGATAATTAATTAAGCTTGATTAGAAACATACTAAAAGTTAATATGTCCAAACTAAAAATTCATGAATTTATCATATCTTATAGTTCATGAACCATATTTAAGAAACATTTGAAATAAGAATATTATGAATACATTGTGTGGATTGAATCACTAACTAAACTATATAAAAATAGACCATAATTCTAAAATGAAATTACTTTTATCAAATTTTTAGATATATAGTTGTTGCAATTTGCAATGACTATGAAGAAAAATTATGGTGAGCATATGTTTTTGCTGAACTATTAGAAAATTACTTAATTTAGAACAAATCAAAAGCATTATTAATTAACATCATCAACAATGGACTCTAGGGCTTTCAAATGTGAAATGACCCCGATGTTGTAGAATATGAAAGAAAAAAGTGACTCAATTTAGAGGATGATGGAAGGACTCATTTACTTGTTGCTCATTCCAACATTTTTAATTGAATTGAAGAAGTATACTAAAGCTAAAAATAACTTAAGTGGTTGAAACCATTTTTTAACTTTGAAGATTGAGGTGATCAAATTAATCAACAAATATAAAGAACAAACATCAATTAGAAATCTAATTAATTATTAAGTAAATAACTACTTAAAGTACCATGATATAGTTTATTAACACAACTCATACTAAGTAAAATTAATCATGTTATCATTAATAATTCAATTCAGTAAGTATTGAAATTGTATCAATACAACATGATATAGTAATGAAACCATATCGTTTCAGTTAAAGACTGCAACTCCACAACACAGCTCAAAATTTTAAACCTTAAATATAATAAAAACACAAGTTAAAAGAACATATTAAGCAAACTATGCATTAGTATAGGACATTATCTCAATTGTATGTTGGTCCATATTTAAGTTTCTTAGGACCTTTGGACAAGCTGAAATTAGTGAAAGAAATGATTCTCTAGGAAGATACTAGTTCCAAAACTTTGTTTGAGTAGGCATGTATAGAAATCCTCATCAAGTTGCGTATGCTCCTGATTTCTACTCCATGATTTATGACTCGTTGATGAGTCACTCCAAGAATTCCAATATGCTTTTTCCTTCTCAGATACCCTTTGAGCTTACAAAGAACAAAAAGATATAAAGATACAAGATAAAATAATAACAATTTACAACACAAAGAAATGATTAAAAGATGGAGCTCTTCTTTGCCTTGCTATTGCTTGCTTTCTATCTCGTTTGATTGCTTATGAGCGTTGCCAAACTCTCCCTTTATAAGGCTTCTTTTTCTCAACAGCCTCCTACTGTTGTCAACCTTCAGATTAGTCGACTGTTAACTTATCTCCGTCAACTGATTGCTTCAGTTGATTGCACCTGCATTTAGTCAACTGTCTACCTTCCAATGGATATTTGACTCAACTGATCTATTCAGTCGACTGTCCTGCTGTAGAATTTGAGTCATTTGACAAATGCAGTCAAATCTGTCAGATCAACAACTTTCTTCCTAGATTCCTGTTGTTCTAGCAATCGATTGTTCCTTCTCATTAGTCAACTACTGTTTCCACAGTTGATTTACCCATGAACAGAAACATTCTATTTGCTAACATCTAGCTTGAGTCATCTGCTTCGTCAACTCAATTATCAGTAGATTGAATCTCATGATTAACCAGGTCGGGTAACGTCGGACCTGGGTGACCGGCCCGGCCCCATGGAAGTTTCCCACCGGCCACCAGGGTATCAGTAGATTGAATCTCAGTTGGCTGAAATATTGACTACAACCAACTCTGTGCACGAGTTCTCACCTGACTAAGTCAACTCTACCTAAAACCTAAAATAGACTCTCGTCTTACTTAGACTTTCCTACCAAGAGCCCATGCCTTCGGACTTCCTTGTATTGCAAGGAACTAGGAGGTCTCTCCTCCATGATTTCGCTGGCCAAGAGACCTTGTCTCTGACACTTCCTCTTTTGCCTAGTTTCGATCAACCTTGACCAACTAGCTCTTTCCTTTGCAAAGAGGCCTATCCTAGGACTTCCTTGTCTTAGCAAGAGGCCTTTCCTCTAGGAAAGTACAGGTTGCTTACAGTTTCAATTATTGGAAAGTAGTCAAAAGGATTTTGAAGTATTTGAAAGACACTATCAATTATTCCTTATATTATCAATGGTTAGACTTACAGTTAATTAGATATTTAGATGCTGATTGGGGAGAAGACCTTGATCAACATAAATTTATATTTTCTTACTCAATAAAGGCACTATACAGTGGTTTAGTAAGAGACAGACATGCATAGCATTCTCATAATGCAAGCTGAATTCACTGTGTGTTCAAGCTGTATTTTAAGTTCTTTGCTAAAGATTTTTGGATAATTTAAGAGTTTATACTGATTGTGTTGCACCATTGATTATCTATTGTGACAATCAAACAATGATTGCCTACACAAAAAACCTCAAACCTCAAATATCATAGTAGAGCAACACATTGAACCCCAAGGACAACTACATTAGAGGCATTATTGCTAGAATTGTGATATATGCTTATTTGAGGCTCTAGAAACAGATGTCAACAGGATTTAGAATGGTTTCCTCACACAAGTAATCGAACTAGGAGAGAAAGAGACTATTAGAATCGTCACCTCATTAACAATACAAGATTAGGTTATAAGCATATTTTAATAATTAATTTAGATACCCACATCCAAATGATTTATTAAAGTCAGATGTGAATTGTAATTACCTGCTGAAAGCGAGAGCAGTTTTAGAATTCAAGTTTGGCACTGAAAAGCAATTGAACTAAGATTTATGTAGTTCTTTATAAGACATAGAAAGTTATAAACCTATAACATATGATTCACAGCTAGTGTGTTGATTTGACCAATAAGGTAGTAGAAGAATGCATCCTTGCTTCTCCATTGTGTTAGACCTTTTCAAGGTTATGATTTCTACTATTATTTAATATTTATATTGGGTGTTTGCTGTATTAGCATGTTAACTATGACATGGATAATTTAGTCCATAGAACATGTTTAGATAAGCAGCTAAATAGGAATTATAAATTTTGAATGGAAAAGAAAGACTTTTTTTTGGTGTGTTAATTAGCTAGCCAATATTGTTGCTTGAGAAAGATAAGACTCAATTATGGATACAAGATCAGATCATTTGACATCCTTTTGGAGGATTAGAGATGTTATATTGAGCTTACCTTTCTTTTTTATTACAGAGATATATTGCAATAAAATTCTTTACCATCATGTGCCAAGTGGAATATGTTGGATTTCAGATTAATTGGCCCATAATGAGTTGATTCGAACATATTTAAAATACAACAACAATCAAGTTTTTATTCGACTAAGTGGGGCTGCTTATCTGGATCCTCCTATGCAATTTAGTGGCCCGATCCCTTACTATATTTAAATAAATTTTATTTTATTTTATTTGTTAATTAAGTTTTCTTTAGTTTCTTTCTTCCTCTATTAATGTATGTATTTATCATGATCTTATTGTCTAACTGGGGTATTTATTGATCGCCTAATTCCATTCTAATTCAGAGGTTTCCTTCAATAGCCGTAACCTTGACTTTCTCTTTAATATTTTCTTTTTTTATACTGTATATCCTTATCGTATATTCGCACATTAACCTTAACATCCTCATTTCTGTGATTATTTGTAAAAAAAAAAAATCTACATTTGCCATGGATATTTGCAATGAGCAAGGCAATTACCCATGGCAATTTGCCGTAACTTGTTGCAAAAACAAAGATTAAAAGGGGTTGGGAGGTATAAAACAACTACACAACAAAGACTGGACAGTAGAGAGGATTTAGATAATTGAAATTTTATCCAAGAGGTAACCTCAATAGTCAAGCAATCAAGTTGAAGATCGAGTAAGTATTTAAGAGGTAACTTATTTGATTCATTATATTTCAATTTCACAGTAAAATGTCATAATTTTTAATAATTTTCTTCAATGTTCATGTACAAATAATTCGTACCATGCATTGATATAAACAAAGGTAACTTGTACAAGCTTGAATCATAGAGAGATGTGTGTCAAATGCTTAAATAGGCCCAAAATTTCTGATAGTTTTAAAAGAACTTGTTTCTCATTTAATTTTACAATCTATGTCCTTGTTAGACTTATGCACCTCATTATACTATGCTTGCAAAATATTGGATTTCATTTATCATGTTCGCATTGTTAAACATTATTTTTTGATCAAGCTCACATTGGTGCAAGTCCCAGCCATATATCATACTAAATTCAGCCTTACAGTATCATCACATCATTAGGAGTGTAGGGAATTTCAGAACAAGAGAGTTGAAGTGGAAAACTATTATAAAACTGCACAATTGTGATATCTGCAGCTGGCTGCCTTTCCATTTTATTTGATATGTTCTAATGTTGCTCTGCTCGGAAACTATTTGTTGGATGATAATTAATGATTCAAGTGATCGAAGTGGATAATTTTGCTTTGCAGTGGAACTCGGGAAGCAATTTTTCCCCCGGTGTTCTAATGTCATTAACAAGATCATGGATGATGAAGATCATACAGACCTCACTACTGGTCTTGGGCACAAGAGTTCTAAAGAAAAAAGGAGAAGATTTCTGGAGTTGCAGGATGTCCTGTTAAAGGCATTCAGCGAGGATAAGGAGGAATTCGATCGGTCAGCCTTGCCTTCCACATCAACCTCAACATCCTCAATGGTTGTTCAGCTAACAAGGTAAATGATGAGGTGGTTGCCACCTGAATTTTGTACAATTTCATGTGGGTCCTGTGTCAGTTTTCTCGTGCTATATATTTTGTTAATGTGACTTAACCGCGACAGACCAGTTGGTGGTGTTGTACATGTATTTTTGGCTCTATAGTGTCGAGTATGTAGCTACTAATAGTTGTATGGAATGATCATTACAGCAGTTGGTGACAGACCCAACCATGGGCCAGGTCCGAACCGGACTTGGCCCGGATTCATACCAATCCGTTGACCCGGTTACATTGGCTAGAATTGTAACTGACCCGTCTGGGACTGAGCCGGTTACTATTTCGGCCCCAAATGAACTGTGAACCACTAGTTCATTTTTTTTTTTTTGGAGTTGAACATTGGAATCGACAGTTTCAAACGATGGAACCATTGGTTAATCGGTGATTTGATTTTTTTAAAAAAAATGGTTGAGATTATTTGATTTTCACTAGTGATTGCCATTTAATGTCCATTATTCTTTAAACTTTATAAATAAATAATTTATTTTATTATTTTCACATTATTTTTTTTATTATCATTTTTAAATTTTGAAATCTCGATTGCTTTCCATTTTTCATAGAGATTTATTTCGGTGTCAAAAGAATAAAAAAATAATCACTTCTAATATGAATTTCGATATTCAATTAGAGCAACTTTTGACACCTGCAGCACAACAAAAAAAATCAAAACTTCTAAAATTTGAGATATTTTATTTTTAAATCATCTATTAAATATTTTTAAAAAATTATTTTTTCATCGGGAGAGTAAAATATAAATATAATAAAATCTCTTATAAGTGGGTATGAATCATTGAAATGACATAAAATACATGATGAAATTTGAAGTCGAACGTTTTAAAATATAATTATTCAAATTTTCATTGACTAGTGAAATCAATTTAAGTTTATTTAAATATTTTAATAATAAATTAAGAAATTCATTAATTATATTTGTTTTAGAATAATATTTTTTAGTTGAGTCTAAATACACATTTGGAAATTTTTATAAAAAACATTTAATTGTGTTAAATGTGTTCCTCTAATCACACTTTCTCATATAGTTAAAAAAATTAGTAAGGTAAAGAGAAAAATATTTAATTAAAGAATTAATAAATTAAA
>JBBUKS010475229.1:0-17410 GCA_038050645.1 Hedychium gardnerianum
AACGAACACATTCGCGAGCCTGTTAACGAACACGTTCACGAGCCTATTAACGAACACGTTCACGAGCCTCTAAACGAACACGTTCGCGAGCTTGTTAACGAACACGTTCGCGAGCCTCTAAACGAACACGTTCGTGAGCTCACGAACCAAATACTGTTAAGCTTGAGCTCGGCTCAATAATGGTTTCGAGCTCGAAATCAGGCTCAAGCTTGGCTCGTTAACTTAATCGAATAAACTCGAACAAATTTTTTTCGAATCGACACCCGAATAACTCGTGAGCGGCTTGACTCATTTACACCCATAGTTCTAACCTTCAACAAGTGCATCTTTCATTTTTCAATCATCTATCAATAAAGTGGTAGTGAACAAAAATATGTTTGTCCAATGCAATAGGTCCTTTGCGCAATGAACAAAGCTCGTATATATTATCATGGGTTTGGCAAACATGCTATTCTCCTAAACTCCTAATATTGACAGTACAAACTTGACCTAGTTTGAAAAACTAACTAAAGAAGTTATAATTTATGCTCAAATTATAAGTTACATATAACTTCTCTAGAGATTCAAATGTTTTTATTGTTTGAATTGTAGGTCTTATTGGTGAATGCCAAATGATTTGTTTTATATTCTATTTTATTTTAATTTATATAATTAATTCAAAATGCGTGTATGGATCCATTAAAATTAAGTAAGCCCACTATGTCGTAGGCTTGGGCCGTAAAACCAGGCCGTGGACCGGACTGAAGACAACCCACAAAAAATAAGACCGCATAGATACAGCACGAACGGTGGATCGTCTATCAGCAGAATGATGAACGGCCCAAACAAAGAGCTCATGTCTTGGGAAAGAAGTCGCTCCCAACCTCCCGAGCGTATATATGTTCCCACTCGGCCTGGGCCGCCGACGACGCCCAGGCTTTTGGGATTCTTCGCTTCCTCCGCCTTTCTCACCTTCGGCTGGTCACGATCCAATGGCGAATCAAGGCGAGGGTTCCTCTTCCGATCCGTGAGTTTCCTTCCTCGTGGATGTTAGAATGTTTCTTTCGGGTTGGATCTGAAATCTGGGGTTCCTATTTTGTCGAGTGCTTTCTGTTTTTTTTTTCCTGAAAAATTGGGTGGATGCCTCAGCAGCAAGGGAAAGAAGGATTACAGCACGGCGATTCTCGAGAAGAAGAAGGCACCTAACCGGCTGGTCGTCGATGAGGCTACTAACGATGATAATTCTGTGGTTGCCTTGCACCCTGAAACAATGGAGAAGCTCCAGCTCTTTCGTGGAGATACCATACTGTTGAAGGTGTGCATTGATGCCTTCTTTGATCTGTCCTTTATAGAAGTTATGGATCTTTAAGCCTTCGTAAAGTATGTTAAATTTGTCATGCTGCAAACCTCTGTTGACTTGTTCAGTTGCGGGGTTTTTCGCTGCGGATAAAGTGTTTGTGAGAGTTTAGGTTTTTGCCTTATATTGTTATGGAATTTTTGTTGCTTACTGGTGTACTTAGCACTTTGAGTTAGTTTAGTGGAAATTATTCATTCATGCGCTCCTTTTTTATCTTCAAATTTGAGATTGGAAATTGAAGATTTCTTTTCTTTTCTTTTTACTTTTTTGTACAACGTGGAGAATGTCTCTATGATCTTGGTTGTAGTTCTACGTATAATTTGGACAATATTTTTGACCTAAATTTGTTGCATTTGTATATGTAGGGTAAGAAAAGGAAGGATACTATCTGTATTGCTCTGGCTGATGAGACATGTGATGAGCCAAAAATCCGGATGAACAAAGTTGTCAGATCAAACCTTAGGGTGAGGCTTGGGGATGTTGTCTCAGTTCATCAATGCCAAGATGTCAAGTATGGGAAGCGTGTACATATACTGCCAATTGATGACACAATTGAAGGAGTCACGGGGAACCTGTTTGATGCATATTTGAAACGTAAGTTTTGCTAAATATTTTCATAATTGGATTTAGGTGCTTTTTGGTTTTGATTACTGATAGTATATAAATTGTCATTGTCATCATCATATCCCAGACCAAACTCATTACTACATCTGTTGCCAGTCTTCTAAATTTATTTGCTTGCAATGCAACACTCAACTGATCCATCCTATATATAATTTGTCTTCATATGTCAGTTTAATTAGTTACTAAGAACCTCAACTTTGCACACAAAATGGATAATTTTCTACCATCAAGGTTGTAATGCATCTGGAATTACTTATTTCTCTCTATTATGCTCAACTCTGATGATATCCTGTTGGATGGTTTACAATCTAGCAGTTTCTTTCTTTTAACTTAAATCTTATCTTCACTTTAACAGGTAATCATTATTCTCTGCAATTTGAAGGAGAACTTCTTTGGATAAATAATAATCTAACATTCTTATTCAATATCTATTGCAATATACGTTTGTGGACAGTTTATATTTAGTGCAATATGCCATGATCAATTTATTCAAGAGTTGCATCTAGTGGATAGTGAAGCTTTTTGTAAACTCTTGTAGGAAAATCTCAATCTAACAGTTGAGATTGATAATTTAACTATATCATCACTAACCTATTCTAGTGTAGCATTCTTTTATTTATTGAAGTAATCTACCATGGTAATAATTTTTAATGTTGTTTCATTTTCTACTTGTTTTATTTCAAGAAATTACCTAGTAGGCTACTACTTAGAATGACTCTTTATACCTCCATGTTTTAACCATTTAGATCTTATTTGTTTTTTTGACATGGCCAAGTGATGTGATGGGAGGTTGCAAATCATACATACCTGGTTAATTGCATGGTTGTAAAACCATATCCATATTGAGATCACATGGTCAAAAATTATCAGGGGTAGCTGTTTAAGAATGATAGGATTAGGGAAATGGAAGCATGTTCAAATCTTTAAAAAATATATATATATAATATTTCATATAATAAAAAGTGTTAAAGTTTGACCATATTATACTTCATTAGATACTAGATTATAGATAATGCAGATGACTGAGTTTTATAGAGGGGATTGAGTCTGCTGTTGATTGAGAGTGTTTACTGTACTCTCTCAATTGAAAATGACCAAAAGTGAGGTGAGGTGTTGGGTGCTTACTTGTGAACAGAGACAAGGTTGAATAAATGTTACTTGATCTCGTATTAATAAATAGCGACAAGTCTAAGAATTCAAGAAGGGATTCAGTGAGCAGCATTAATTCTCTCTCCTTTCCATTGAGTCCACTGTTGATTTAGAGTGGGTACTGTACTCTCTTTCAATAGATAGTAACCTTTCTCAATTGAAAATGGACCAAAAGAGGGTTGAGGCTGAGTTAATTGAATGATTACTTGTGAGCAGCAATGAGGTTGAGCAAATGGTACTAGAGTTCGATGAATAATGAGTGGTAAGTCTATGAAATTCAAGTAGGGATTCTATGGGCAGCAACAATTCTCTCTTCTTTCCTTGGTGTTCATTTGAATTGAAGATAGGCTTGATGGAATATTGTTTTGATCTAGAATGTTAATGATGACCCTCTGGCCCTTCTAAATTCAAATTTTTTGGATTAAATTTAGTTGAATCCATCCAATTTTCAGTTAAATCATTTCAAGCTATTTTCTTTTAACCCATAGGAAACTTCATAGTTGATTTTCATAAGATGGTCAATCTGTCAAAAAAAACCTGGTTGGCCTTTACTGATATTAATCTCAATCAACCTATTTGTAGTAACATAAATCAATTTTGACTACAATGGTTAAATTTAGGCATCAAAAATATACATTGGTGATTTCTTATTCTCCTGGTAAAACTCAACCAATTAATTTGAGGAGTCTATAGATGCTGATGAATAAGCTTTTTGATATTTTTTTACTTTGGTTATTTTTCAGTATATCATGGCATACTCTTTTGGTTACCAACCTAGATCTTCACAGACTTGATCTATTGGATTAATTGCATTTACATTTGTTGATTTCTCAATTGGAAAATTATCAATTATTTTCTGATAACAATTCGTTGGACATTGCCAAGGTTCTGTGTTGACTTACTAATGTATTATTATCATTGGTGAAGTCTGGTACATCTTCTGATTTGCTTTCCTGATTTCCCATTAACAATTTCCTTTGCAGCATACTTTCTGGAGGCATATCGTCCTGTTAGGAAAGGAGATCTCTTCCTTGTCAGGGGAGGGATGAGAAGTGTTGAGTTTAAGGTTATAGAGACTGATCCTGCAGAGTACTGTATTGTTGCTCCTGACACAGAGATTTTCTGTGAGGGAGAACCTATAAAGAGGGAGGATGAAGACAGACTTGATGAGGTGGGTTATGATGATGTTGGAGGAGTTAGAAAACAAATGGCTCAAATAAGAGAGTTAGTTGAGCTACCTCTTAGGCACCCTCAATTGTTTAAGTCAATTGGTGTCAAGCCACCAAAAGGCATATTATTGTATGGACCACCTGGTTCTGGAAAGACATTGATAGCTAGAGCAGTTGCAAATGAAACTGGAGCTTTCTTTTTCTGCATTAATGGCCCTGAGATCATGTCGAAACTTGCTGGTGAAAGTGAGAGCAATCTGAGAAAGGCTTTTGAAGAAGCAGAGAAAAATGCACCGTCAATTATTTTTATTGATGAGATTGATTCAATTGCTCCCAAGAGAGACAAAACTGGCGGGGAAGTTGAGAGGCGTATAGTTTCTCAACTTTTGACACTAATGGATGGTTTGAAATCTCGTGCTCATGTAATTGTCATTGGGGCTACAAACAGGCCAAATAGCATTGATCCAGCTCTCAGAAGATTTGGAAGGTTTGACAGGGAAATTGATATTGGTGTCCCAGATGAAGTTGGACGGTTGGAGGTTCTCCGGATTCATACCAAGAATATGAAGCTAGCTGAAGATGTATCAACCTTTGCCTCCTATTTACTTTATAAATATATTTTTTCAATTTAATATGTTATATGTATAATCATGTAATGCAGGTTGATTTAGAAAGGATTGCTAAGGATACTCATGGTTATGTTGGAGCTGACCTTGCAGCACTCTGCACTGAAGCTGCTCTACAATGCATTCGTGAAAAGATGGACATCATTGACTTAGAGGATGAATCTATTGATGCTGAGATTCTCAATTCTATGTCTGTTACAAATGAACATTTCAAGACTGCTCTTGGAACAAGCAATCCATCTGCTTTACGTGAGACTGTAAGGATCACCTATCATTTCTCAACTCTTGAAACTGGGATTGTTGTTTCTTTGTTCATCAACTATTTGTTTCCTAGTAGCTTTTGACACTGTTGGAAGGGCTTTAGGGAAAAGCTTTTGAGAATGGAATTGAAAATAATTTTTGAAAATGAAAATTTTTAACTCATGAAATTCTAGTTAGATTGTAATCTGCAATATTAAATTCCAGGAACCCCTAATTTTTAATGCATTATGGTTGTGATGATTGCTTATTATTACTTTGTGCTTTGTCAGGTTGTTGAAGTGCCTAATGTCAGCTGGGATGATATTGGTGGCTTAGAGAATGTCAAGAGGGAGCTGCAAGAGGTAATCTTTTGGGGTAATTGTATTATCATACCTTTAAGAATGTTTGACAACGAATGATTTCTTATTATTTTCTCCATTTCTTACAGACCGTGCAGTACCCAGTTGAGCATCCTGAGAAGTTTGAGAAGTTTGGGATGTCCCCATCCAAGGGTGTTTTGTTTTATGGGCCACCTGGTTGTGGAAAAACTTTGTTAGCTAAGGCCATTGCCAATGAGTGCCAGGCAAATTTTATCAGTATCAAGGGTCCTGAATTACTGACCATGTGGTTCGGTGAGAGTGAAGCAAATGTCCGTGAAATCTTTGACAAAGCACGTCAATCTGCACCTTGTGTTCTCTTTTTTGATGAACTTGACTCCATTGCAACTCAGGTCACTGTTATTTCCCCTCTTAGCTCTGCCTTTCTTTACCTTAGGAACCATAATGATCATAATCTTTCAATCCATTGCAGAGAGGCAGTAGTGTTGGTGATGCTGGAGGTGCTGCTGATAGGGTTCTCAACCAGCTACTGACAGAAATGGATGGCATGAATGCCAAGAAAACTGTCTTCATTATAGGGGCAACTAACAGACCTGATATAATAGATCCTGCATTGCTTAGACCAGGTCGTTTGGACCAATTGATTTATATTCCTTTGCCAGATGAGGCCTCAAGATACCAAATATTTAAGGCTCGTGTAAGGAAATCTCCTGTGTCAAAAGATGTTGACCTAGCTGTTCTTGCCAAGTACACTCAGGGATTTAGTG
This sequence comes from Hedychium gardnerianum, assembly GCA_038050645.1. Taxonomy (NCBI): domain Eukaryota; kingdom Viridiplantae; phylum Streptophyta; class Magnoliopsida; order Zingiberales; family Zingiberaceae; genus Hedychium; species Hedychium gardnerianum. Next base: position 6,250 of record JBBUKS010475229.1, read on the forward strand.
GTGCTGATATCACAGAAATTTGCCAACGTGCATGCAAGTATGCTATTAGAGAGAACATCGAAAAGGTACGTTTCTACTCCTGGTTTTGCCTATTTGTGCCTGTTAATATATGAATGATTATATTTAAAGCATAGTACTTGTATTTGCCCTGTTGATTAGTGTTGCAACAATTGTCTATGTTGGAGTCTGAAAATCTACATTGACCAATAAGGCTAGGTATGGAAATGCCTCCCCAAAGTGCTTTTAGGTGCCAAAACACTTTGGAATTCAAAAAGTTTTTTGGTATACGGATGTTAACAATACTTTGAGGAGAGTGTTTTTCCAAGTAACTTTTGCAAAGTAGTCTGTTTACATATACCAATTGATGTAAAATTTAGATAAATATTAAAATAAATATTGAATATGGAAACAATCAAAAGAAGGGGAGAGCCTTGCGGTAAAGTTGCTGCACCTTGTGGTCATGGGTTTGAGTTGCAGAAATAGCCTTGGGTAAGGCTACGTATAATAAATTCAATATGGTCCGACTATTTCGCGAGACTCTGTATTGGTCGGAACTTCGTGTACCAGACTACCCTTTAATTTTATGGAAACAATCAAAATTTAATTTAGTGATATACTTTAACAAAATAGTTAATACAATTTGGATGAATAAATAGTATTTTGTAATGTTTATAATGAGTATAAAAAATCATATTGTAGAACTTTTATAACAAAAATAATATTTCCATCATGAAAATATAATATAGCAAATATGAATAATGAGGATCTAGATTATGATGATAGGATTTCTTATAACTGAGAAAAATAGAAATTCTAGCAATACAATACTATAATAAGTAGTGTATAGTTTATGTAATGTAGTGATATTAGCCTTATCTCATTTAAGTATAGAATATTTAACGACATCCAATTTTTTTTGCATATTGTAAATGATTTGAATTTTTTTAATTAATTTTGAAATAGAATTGTTTCTAGAAAAATGGATTGGGGGCTTATAGCTTATATATATATATAACAGAATAAAGAATAAAGAGAAAATTTCAATTCCTTCCATAATTTTTAATATTTTGACCATATAGTTTAGAATATTATGTCTTTACCCCTATATTTTGCAAAATAGAAATAAAATGCCCTCTAACTTTAATGTCATTTCTTCTCGGGTGCAAATAGTGATTCCTATGTTGCATGCGCTTTAAGTTTAAAGGATCAGAAGATTAGTTGGGTAGATTGAAATTAGATTGATTCTATAGGGATATTATTCCTTTTGTTCAGTATATTACATTATTACTATATGATAAATTGAGGTTCTATCAACTATGACATTCTTCTTTTGAAGATAGTCAATGGAATGTGTAAAAACAAATAGTGGATAACCAAATTATATGATAATATGAAGAAAAATAATAAGGGGAGGAGAAGGTAACAGAATCTTTTTAGATTTAAACTCGTTCGAGTGGTCATGATGAATCTTAAAACTACTTGAATAGAAGGTTGAGTAGTAGAAAAAAATAGGAAACCTGTTGAATAATTCATCAGTCAAATATAAAGTTAAATCACAATTTTTTTTGAACTCTTGACTTTGTCAATTGTACTTGGATGAATAATTTTCTTTGTGTTGATAGAGGAGGGATATTTTGTATATATCTTTTGCAAACTAATATTCTAAACTATGAGGAGCAAAATGAAACAAGTAGGTAAACTATAGGGGAGAGCAAATGAATATTTTCTCCAGTATAAAAAAACCATTTAAAAAGTTAGTTAATGGTGACTTTTCATGGATGGGAGCCTCTCAGCAAAGGTTGGAAAAAAAAACAAAGAGAATGGTTTTGTAAAATTTTCTAGGATGTTAATTTGTTATGGATGGGAGTTGAAAATTATAAAAGTGAAAAGTCTCTTCGAAAGATACGTTTATCAAACTTTATAGTTGTAAAATTGTTTTTAAAAGCAATTTTGAGATGAAATTACCGAGCAATAATTTACTGTTAAACAGTACAGCACAGTGTTTTTCCTAACTACAATTTTGAAATTCAAATGCATGCCACACCCAGTCTAAATATGTTGACCAACATTTCTTCTTATGAAAAAATAGTAAGCATTATTAACTCGAGTAATTAATTTTATGCACAAATTTCTCTCTTTTTTTTAGCATTTTTTTTTCCAATTTCTTTCAATTCTAATACATGTGTACTCAAAGTTACTTTTCCATGACCACGATTTAATGTATCTTTGAAAGTTTAAATGTCCTAACTTCCAGAGATTACCATTCTTGAAAATCAGTTTTAGCTTTATAATCTCTGCTTTGGGCTTAGTGATTTTACTTTGTATTTGCTCACTTGTTATCGTGCACTCAGTGGCACATATTTTGTGCTCAGCTTTGCTTATACGAGAGGCATATCTTACATCTCACTATCATCAATTCATTGCAGGACATTGAAAGAGAGAGGAAGAAGAGTGAGAATCCTGAAGCAATGGAAGAAGATGAGAGTGAAGTAGCAGAGATCAAAGCTGTTCATTTTGAGGAATCAATGAAGTTTGCTCGTCGCAGTGTCAGTGATGCAGACATTCGCAAGTACCAAGCTTTTGCTCAGACTTTGCAGCAATCAAGGGGATTTGGCTCTGAGTTCCGTTTCTCAGAGCGATCTGAAGCTGCAGTTGGAAACACTCCAACAAACCCTTTCACAGCTAATGCAGCTGATGACGATGATCTATATAGTTAGTCGATCCAAATATTTTCTTTTCCTATACATTTTACTGTTCTCCGTGCGTGAGAGACCTTTAAGGATCTCTTGAACTCTAGGCAGCGTACCTGCTGGCAGGTCATTTAATTGATTGTCATCTCTGACCAAACTAAGATATTTTCAGATCTCTGTTACTATTTAAGCCTTAATTACGAAGTAGAAAAGCACGTCTTTATCTATGACATCCAATAGTTGCCCTTGGTTTTAGGTGTTTGTTTCTCAATCAAACACAAATTGTTCTTCCTCAAGATTTCCTAATTTCTGGAGCATGAGCGTCAGTGATAATGCCTCCAATAATTCCTCTGCAACAAAAAGGTCTCTTTAATTGGTTTTGTCCGTCACTATTCATTCTCTGCATACAGACAAGGTCGATTCCAATAAGCTGATCATTATTAATATTCAGCCCGATATAAATTTTACATCGAGATAGCCACGTACGCACTGATTAACATCACAAGGACCAATATTTAATTGCAAATAATCCTGGCCTAATCCTGTATTAAAGCATGACCACTGCTTTGTGAGATAAGCTTCATTCGTTTATCTCTGTCGTCGCGAAGTGGCAGCAGGCGAATCGGCCATTTAGTGCGAAAACAACAGTAGTTCTACGGATTGTTAGTTGGAGGCTTAGCATCGACATTAGCGTTTAATTTCCTGCACTGTTGTTCTACAGTGCTTTGCAGCAAGTCCCGGAGAGAAGCGATATGGATATGCTTCACTTCCTAAAATGTGTTGGTTACTTCCTACGTGATATTCTTCTAGTTTTAGTTGATTGTTCATGAGATCAAACTTAAAGCAGAGTACACAAAGTCTGCCAATTGTCTTAGATTGACTCAGACTTTGATAGTATAAATTAATTAAAGTCGAGTTCGATTGATGATGGCTATAGCCAACATCAGCAAGTTAGCTGATGGGCAGCATGTTTACTCAGATTAATTGGGTCCAATGGGGTTCATCCAGATTAGATCCAATTCAGCAAAAGCCAGCATAAGAAGAATGAGGATGTAGGCGGCATGTTTACCCCCAAAGGATGATGGCTAGCTATAGGAAAAACGATCCACTGTGAAAAAAAGAAAAGAAAGTTAGCTGATGGGCTTGCGGCAGCGCATGCAAGAAAGAAAAAAATATTCCACCTAATTTCAAGTAGATTAAAAATCGACTCAAATTAACCCGTCTATAGATTTTGTGTTACAGGAATTTATATATCTGGACTCTCATAATTAATCCATCCTTTCCTTTGATCTACTCTTCAATATAATGTAAACAAGGAATATAATACATGATTGTGGTCTCCTTTTACGTTCATCCAATGATAGTGATCCTTCGACACTTGGACGACAAAGATGAGGTAGGTATATATAACTGATCGATGATTTCGTATGTGTTTGAATTAATTCTAAAAAGAATCACCAAAAATACTTTTAAATTCAAGTCTAAAGTCGAACCCCCCATAAGAAATTAACTACTAAAAGTCAAAATGCGTCGTCGTTGAACATTTCCTCACAGTGGCCTCTGCATGGTCAGTCGTCAGTGACCCACCCAACCCAAATTAATCTCACTCCCCATCGCCCCGTGTGCAGCTCCTCCGCCACTGACGCCGTGGGCCGCGACTCATCTGATACAAAACATCACAAATCCAATCGCAGAGCTATTCATTAACAGTTGCATATATACCACCAACACCGGCCTCCTCCTCCTCCTCTATATCTCACTTCTTCCCTTCTTCTGGAGATGGAGATGGCCACGGAGAAGAGAGAGGAGTACTGCTTGCCTTGTCTCTCCTTCGGCCGCCGCTGCCGGCCGCTGCTGCGGGAGCAGAGGGCCAGGTTCTACATATTCCGGCGATGCATCGTCATGTTGCTCTGCTGGAACGATCGCAACCATCTCTGACCTCATGAATATCGAAGAGCTAGCATGCATATATCTCTGGAACGGTGCAGTTCGATCAGTACTCTTGCTACGTCGATGGTTTGAAGCTACTTAAATTGTTGCCCAAGCATGTATTTTACTCGTTATGCGTTCATAGAATATATCTCTCTCATTCATTTTGGTCAGTGTTCATGAATTTCTTTATTTGCGTCAATTAATTCCGAGACCTGTTCCATCGATTTGCGCCTCCAAGTGTAATTAAGTCTCGATCGGTCGCATCTTCACTAGTGTTCTTTCGCTTTCACCACAGAAAACCAATTAATTAACTATGCCGTCAGTCAGCCGCCGGCCGGCCGGAGAAGGAGATGATGATCAAGAGGATTTCAAAGTACTGGAATGATCACGAACAGTAGAATAAAAACGAAATAGTCTGATGATCTTGAAAACAACACGAGTCATCGTACGTCCCTCTTGCATATATTTCCCTTACTTCTCTGCGTTAGCAAATGCTCCACGAAATCGTATCGTACGTTGCATTGTCATATCAGAGACTATTACGAGCACTGTTGTTCGATTATAGACAATCATCAGCGACTTAATTGTAGAATACTACAATGAATTAGCTAGGAATGGTGGACGTTGAAGTAAAGGTCCATTTGTGTTTGAGGTAGCTAGCTAGATGTGATGCACATGCAGAACTACTGTTGAGTTTAATTGGATGGTGAGAGGGTTTGTCTGATAGCAACTGGAAGAGGAGACGCCGACAGCGGGAATCTATCCATGACGAGGCCCGCCCGAGTACGTACGTGTTTAATCTCACAGTAGAGGTAAGCGTACTAGTCTAAGCAATTTACCAACAAATTTAGGGTTGCAATTTAGGGATAGATGGAGTCTCCATTAATTGAGCGTTTGTGTTGTTCTAAGTAAAAAAATACTTTCGGGGCACTTAAATGATCTCTGGAATTTTATGTGCTCGGTAAAAAAAAATATTAATTTTTTTTAGAGTAACTAAAATAAAAAAAAAATAAGAGTGTTTTGATAATTTTTCAGTAGTTAAAATCTTTTTTTTTAAAAAAGTAAAAGTATGAATGAATTTTTAATAGTATTGTAAATGTATTACGTATGTTGTCATTTTGATCATTAGAATATGTCAAAGTTATTTATTTTAGAGTAACTAAAATTAAAAAAATAAGTGATACAGGACAATCCATTATGATTCCTGGATTTAATTTTTGATTCGGAATTCAGAATTAAAATCCTAGAAACATGTGCACGTGCAGAATTTTAAGATTTACATTTATTATAAAGAAACTTGTAACTAATAAATTTCAGGTATAAATTTTACTATTTAAGTCCTTTTCAAACCCTTTTTAAGCTCTCTTTATTATTTTTGATAATATTCATTTTTATAATATTTAGGATAATTTTGATATTTCTAGTATTTATGAATTATGATTTATCTATGTCAACATCCTCTTATATTAATTTTTTTTGTTAAGAAATTTTTCTTTCTAATAGGATTTCTTTTCTTTCTATGCAAGATTAGAATTAAGATTCATATATTAGGTTTTTTTTAATTAGGGTATGAAGTTTATATAAACACATGTTTAGACTATAAGAGGATTCATCCTCCACTAATAAGAAAGTCTCTTGTTTCTTTGTCAAACAACGATTCTCTTTGTTTTCTTTGGGTTCTCTTCTTATCTTCTCCTCAATTTTCTTTTTTTGTCAGCTTGTAGGATAATCGCTATCCTATCCGATGTCAATTAGTATCAAAGCGAGTCAGATCCAATGAAGAGTCGTCGTGGTAGTGGTCGCGGTCACGGTCACAACAATAGACAGGTTCTGATGGAGGAAGCCGAGCACCATCTTCATAACGTCCATGACATAATGATGAATGAGAATTTACAGAGGCAGGTCGTAGATTTGACCCAGTGTCTAGTTGAGGCGACACGAAACTTGGAGGATTGTGAGAACTCAGATCGTGGATCGTGAGAACTCAGATCGTGGATTTGAGTCTACTTTCGAAAACTCATATCATCAGCGGGCTACATACCAAGAACATCGTGATAGGGAGGAGCCTTATGGAGACCTCAATTTTTGAGTTAAACTACCCAAATTTTATGATACATTGCAAGCAGAGGGCTTCGTTGATTGAATCAACGAAGTGGAGCGGATCTTAGATTATAAGCAAGTTCTGGATCAGATAAAGGTGAAGTTGATTGCTATAAGACTCAAGGGGCGAGCATCGGTATAGTGGAAACAGATGTGGCGCTCACGGGACAGACAGGACAAATCCCAAATAACCGACTAGGAGAAGATGAAGAAGAAGATGAGGGGACACTTCCTTCTTTTTGGCACACCCAAACTCTGTACCAACGACTTCATTCGTTGAGACAGGACACGAGATCTATTGAAGAATATACGGATGAGTTCTACCAGTTGGTTACCGGAAACGATTTATCCAAGGCGGAGGTATAGATGGTGGCACAGTACATAGGAGGGTTACGCCTGACCTTGCAAGAAATACTCAACCATCATTCGTTGTTGACGATTTTCGAGGCCTACCATCATGCATTAGCTGTTGAAAAGCAACATAATCGACAATTAATGGGGAGAAGCAACCAAAACAGTAGGCTCGTTCGTCCTCAAAACTCTCATCCTTCACAACAGCAACCACAACAATAGCTATCACAGGTTAACTCTAAGGCTCCTATCAGATGTTATTAGTGTGATGAACAAGGACATAGGGCGAACCAATACCGGAAACCTGCTTCTAGTGACCGAGGAAGACGTGACAGAAAATATAGTAGAAATTGGCGAACCAGTGTATGAAGATAACGACATGCTTTACGGTAATAGTCATGAGACTCTGGTCGTGCGCAAGAGTTTGCTGACTCCCAAAGGTGATTCAGAGGATCAATGATTGAGAATCAATATTTTTTACACTACCTGCACTATCGCGGATAAAATCTGCAAGATGATCATTGACAGCGACAGCTGTGAGAACGTAATATTTGAAGAGGATGTTCAAAAATTGTGGTTGAAGACGGAACGTCATCTTAAGTCATACAGAATTCCGACTCATTATGATCCCTCAAACTTCAAACGGGCTTAACTTTTAACTCGGGACTCGAAATCAAGCTCCGTCGGCGGCCACGCATGTAGAATTCCGAGATCTATGTTTGTTATAGAGGAACCCGTAACTAATAAGTTTCATGCTCAAATTTTACTATTTAGGTTCTTTTCAGGTTCTCTTTTATATTTTTGATAACTTTCATTTTTTATGGTATTTAAGATAATTTTAGTATTTTTGATATTTATGGGTTAAGATTTGTCTATGTCAGCGTTTTGTTATATTAATTTCTTTCTATTAAGAAATTACTTTTTCGGATAGGATTTTTTTTTTTTACAAAATTAAAATTAAGGTTCATATATTAAAAAAAAATTTCTTTCTTTAATTAGCATCTAAAATCTATATAAACATATATTTAGGTGGGAAGAGAATTCATCCTCCTCCACTAATAAAAAAAAAATTATTTCTTTGACAAGCAACAGTTTTTATTTTCTTTAGATTCTCTTCTTATTTTTCATCAATTTTTCCTTATTATCTGCCTACGGACAATCGCTATCGCATCAATAATAGTATTTTGATAATTTTTCAATAGTTAAAATCTTTAAGAAAAAGAGAGTAAAAGTATGAATGAATTTTTAATAGTACTGTAAATGTATTATGTAGGTTGTCATTTTGACCATTAGAATATGTCAAAGTTATTTATTTTAAAAAAGTATCACAGTAATAGTTCTCTAACGATCAAAATTGAAAATTAAAGATCTACGAGTGTAATTATATAGTAATAACATACTTAAAAGAATAATAAAAGATGATATATAGTTTAATTTTCAAATGATACTAATATCTCAGTGTGTATGAGTTATCTTAAGGATTTATTTGATGGGGAGTCAAAAGAAAGACCGATATAAAATCAATTAATTCGATTAGTTACTAAATTAATCAAACTTTTCTTATTAGTAGACTTATAATGTCATCAATCGACTAATGATGCTATCAATATATTGATATTGAATAGTTGAATGAGAGTAATTTATCAGTGGAGTTGCGTCTGATTCAAGTATATCATCGATAATTGATGATGTTTTGAATTAATCAATTTAATCGATTTGTGAAATTTAAAATCGAAAACGAACTAAATAAATCAAAAAAAATTATAATTTTTTTAAAAATTGAAATTTTGAATTAATCAAACCAATCTTTTAATTGAATTTATTCAGTTTAATAGATCTTTTGCTCACCTATAACTTTAGCTATCAAAATGATAGTTTGAGACTTTCTTGGAGGAGTTCAATTATGCTTTTATTTTTTATAAAAAAAAATGGATAGTAAAAGTTCATCAAAATATTTTCAAAAATCACCTTGATGACCTTTTAAATGTTAAAAACGGTTATAAAAGATCACCCTATTGTTCTAAAAAACTCATTATACTCTTAATTACTTTTAAATTTTGTTAAAACCGGTAAGTCACAGAAGGATTTTTGGAAAAGAAAAAAGAGGCTATCAATGTATTCATGATGCTTTTTAAGAATTCATTAATATTGATTTTTCCTACTGAAAGACCATAATACAACATCACCAGAGAGATCGAATCCTTGGAAAATAATTTTTTGAAAAATAAAAAAAAATTGAGGTCGCTCAATCATGATTTATTCTCTTCATTTTATCGTAGAACCAAACGTTTGAAATAAACGAATTATCTTTTGCCACGTATAATACAAGATCACCAGTATAATATATTTTTTTGGTGCTCATTAAAAATTCATTCTCTCTCTTTTTTTTTTACCGTTATTAAATAATTTGTTTTGAAATTTTTATTCAAAAAATTTAGAAAACATTCAAGGGCAGAGTATATTTAAAATGTCGTAACAGAAGATACATCCTTTAATAAATTACAAATGATAATGTGTTCATTGACAATTATAAAGTATACATACCTCAGCTAAATATTTATAATAGTTTTCATATCCATCACTTCTACTATTTAGGCCTTGTTTAGTTATAAATTATTATTTTATCTTGACTATGAAATAACTCATCACATTGGATACAAAATTATCCTCAATTTGGATTAAGAGTGATAAAGTTAAATTATGCTGATTTCAACTTTAATCCATTGTTAAATTTGAAGTTAAGACAATTCCAATCATGATAATACTGGTTTAATTGTCTGTATGGTGAAATATGATGAAGTCTATCCACTATAACTAACTAAGACATGAAAAGATATTAATGATCGATGCACTGTGAACTAGAGAAGCTAACAATAAATGAGGTTCGACTTGATATTAATTACTGATTTAAAGAGACTATTATAGATAATTTCCATTCCCCATACATATATATAGGCCTTGATTCATTAAAAGATATGAAAAATACAATTTTGAGTTTGGAAATGGACTTGATTCATTAAAAAAAAACCTTGCTCAAGGAAGATCATTAGGTGTCTAATATGTCTCCAGTGAAATTTATAATTTCTTCCTTAATTTATGAGAATTTTCATTCTTTATTGTTGCAAGACAACTATACTAATACATCTTTCTTCACTAGCTTCTTGATTTTGGATAAGGCAAGTAAGCAATAGGCTCTTGGAAAGGAGTTTGTAAGCAACTTGAATGAATGTGGTTAATTATTCATTGGTCTCTGCTAATATATCTTTTGAATTGATAACCCATGAACAAGCAATAGCCTCTTCAGCTCAGTATCTAGGGGAAAGACGTTAGGTTGAGAATCTAAGATCCATGTGCCTCATGTTAGCCAAAATCAAAATTGAAATAAAATATTTAACACTACAATCTATAGAACGTCCTACTATTAAAATTATCAAAATGACTATTTTTTTTTTATTTATCATCAAAATAATCCTTATTCTAGCTCAATTTATTTTTATTTTTAAAAGTATCTTTATTTTCAATGTTATTATAGCGATTATAAAATTATAGTTATTACATCATGAAATAAGAATTTAAACATAATTACTACAACTACATAATTATAACAATTATGGGATAGTTATAATAGCTATGAGATTATTATAGGAATGATTAGACCGGTAAAAGGGGATGAATAACTTGTAATAAAAGTTAGAATTTTTTTCTTATTATTTATTTAGTAAGGACACACACATTAATTAATTAAATATAAAAGTAATTGCATAAAAGAATAGAAGAGACTACAAAGTTTTACTTGATTTACAACCGGGAAGGTTGCTAATCTAAGATAATGAAAAGCTCCACTATCAAGACTCCTTCGAGCAAGTGTCGGAGGTGGAGAAATCTCTTACAGAGTTAAACGTACAAGAAAATAAAAAACAATAATAGTTAAAGCGAGTATGTTATATCAAACTAAAGGACACAACTTCTATTTATAGCAAACTGGTCAAAGTGACCATTTTGTTGACGTGACAGTCAAAGGGGCGCCTCCATTGCTTGGGGGCGCCTCCAATGGATCGAAACTGATCCATTCAACAACGGTCTGCTAA
>JBBUKS010475258.1:0-17406 GCA_038050645.1 Hedychium gardnerianum
GTTTGCGACAAATTTTGCGACGAAAATCATTTTCGTCGCAGATTTGCGACGAATTTTGCGACGAAAATAGATTCGTCGCAAAATATCGTAATATCACTGTTTCATCTAAACTTTGCGACGAAAATAGTTTTTCATCGCAAATTTGCAACGAATTTTTTTTGGTCGCAAGTTTTATATACTGACTTAAAAAAATTTCGTTACAAAGTTGCGACGAGATTTGGAACGAAAAATATTTTCGTCGCAAAATTTGCGACGAAATTAAGGACAAAAAATATTTTCGTCCCTAATTTGCGACGATTTTATTAATTTTCGTCGCAAAATTTTGCGACGCCTTTTTTGGAACGAAAATATTTTCGTCCCAAAATTCGTCACAAATTTATTTTGCGACGAATTTTTTTTTAAAATTCATCGCAAAATTCGTCGCAAAACTATCATTTTTTTGTAGTGTCTGGTTAACTTTCTATCTCGTGCCAACTCCATATTAGACTTCCAACCGTCAAACATCCGGTCACCCACGAGCCATTCCTTCTAATGGCAACCCTAAAACATGACCATGCCACCTATTTCCAACCTTGTGAAGCTTTGTACAATCGCCAACGAGATCTCCCCTCTTTGTGTGACACTTCATCCTATGACCTCGTCCTCCTCACTCGACTTTCAGTCTTTTTAGTCAAATTTTATTATTTTATCCCAAAACCATACTTAATGAAGAAACGCAAAAAAGGATAAATTCAATGCTAAACAAAAGGATAAAGAAATATGATTTTATTTCATTGTGGTAACACCTCATGCACTAGCCAACAGCTCATCCCGTATTTCATGCTTCTTACGATATTGACACACTTGGGTTATTATAACTTCAATGATACACATGCAAGAAATTATTTTCAAAAGTTACTCTTTACTCTAGTCGTTGTTATTCATCTTGCTTACTGCTCCCTATCCTTATGTTAAATACAACATTTAATATATATTATGTATATTTAATATATATATATATATATATATATAGAATAATGATCAAATTAATTAGTTTAGGACCTAATTTATATTTTAATACGTGAATTAATGGTAAAATAATTAAGAATAAGTAAACAAATAAAATATAGGTGGACATACAAAATTTTATTAGATTTTTCTGGAATTTAAAATAAATTTATAGATATTTTAAGAGGATAAATAGGTTAGGGTTTAGGAAAGTCTCTTTGAATTATTTATTTAAAGGAGTTAATTGAATCATAGCACTAAGGGTGTGTTTGGTTCAAGTTATCATATAAAATCTTGGTTATGTGATTACCTGATAATCACATAACCAAAGTTATGGGAAATAAAATATTACCTAATGTTGTTTGGTCAACTCTAGGTAATACAACAAAAACTTATTTGTTTAGAGATTTTAGTGTATAACCTAGTTTTATATTTACTGTATTACCCTTTGTTCAAAACTCCTCTTAATTATTTCTCAAAATATTAATTTCAAACCTCTTAATTATTTTTTATAATATTTTGATTAATCCTCGTTTAGAGTGTAGACCATTGTTTTCATTGTAATAATTTGTTGAGGATATTTTTGTCTCAAAGGGTAAATATCGAAGGATATTTTTGGCAAAAAAAATTTGTTAACCCCGGAATCAACAAAAACCTCACTTTTATAAGGTTTTTCGATTCCGGGTTGCATGCCCCTTTTGCTGATGTGTCGGGCATGGATTATTACTCGGGAATCGCCGATTACCTAAACCAAACAGGATTTTTGTTGATAACCTTGGATGAATAACCAAGGTTATCAAGAATAACCCCCAACCAAATGCACCCTAAGTTTATTGATTAAAACTTAGGTTTTAATTAAAGGTTTCCCCACCGCTACTTTCCCCTCCTCTCACACGTGTTGTCATGTGGCCCGGCGACCATCGTCCTTGCGCTCACGACCACCATCGTCGTCGGACACAACCTTGTGTTCCTTTCAGCCGGCAACCAGGGGCATAGCTACGCCTGGGGGTGCAACCACACCCTTGGATTTTGGGGAAAAAATTATAAAAGGATCAAATTCTAAATTCTAAAACCTCTTGGACTTTTTCACAAAACATCCAATTAAACTCAACAGTCACCGAACTTAATATATTTACACACAAAAAAATTATAAAGGATCAAGTTATAAATTCTAAAACATCTTGGATTTTTTCACAAAACAACCCAGCACCTTTCTACGTTGAATTTTTTTCTCTTTCCCCATATTTTCTTTTCCTTCCCTAATCCCCTTCTTATTTCTTTCCCTAACTCAAAATCCTTCACTGCACCCATGTTGTTGTCACCATACATTATTGTCGCCGAACACTTTTGCTACCAGCGTCACCGTCGTTTGCTGCCAGCGTCGCCACCATAGTTTGCTGCCAGCGTCGACGCTAACGCTTTGCCGACCGATGCTTCGTCGACGCACGCTTCCCCAATGTTGAAGCTTCACTGACCGATGCTTCGCCGATGCACGCTTCGCCGACGCTTCATCGACGCTTCACCGACACTTCGCTGATGCTGCGCCAACACCGACGCTCCATGGCAAACATCTTTTGAATTTGATTGAGGTGAAGTTTTCTTATTTGATTTCTTTCGATTACGAATTTAAGTGTTGAAAAAATATATAGTGTTAATTTTTCATTTGTTATTTGTTTTTGAATTGTTGGAAAAAGATTCCCATTAAATTAGATGATTATGTATCTAAAATGTTATGTTAATGATAAATTAGGTGAAATAGTAATGTTGAGGTATTTTAAGAAAATGCAAGATGAACCTACTTCAAATAGGGCATCTCCTCCTCTGCCGCCGCCTCCATCACCACCTCCTGATGCTGACCGAATGAGTGTCCTGGTGATCCTGGGCTAAGAAAGAACATCCTCGAGTATAATGTTAATGAAAAAGAGATTGTTCGACATTACTATTTGCAAAAAGGTCCATTTCAGCCTAAGAATCATGAATTTCGTTGGCGTTCTTGTCCAAAGGAGAAACAAAGATTTTGAGCTATATGGTTTAGTAATCATTCTAATTAGCTAGAGTACAACATTGCAAAAGATGTGACATTCTGTCTTTATTGTTATTTATTCAAAGCGGATCATGGTGGTCAAAGTGATGGTGATTCTTTTGTTACTGAGGGATTTAAAAATTAGAGAAAGAAAGAAAATTTTCATGAACATGTTGGAAATCAGAACAACATTCACAATAGGTGTATGATGACGGCTTATGAGCTAATAAATCAAAAACAGCATATTGAAACTTATTTGGTCAATCAGTCTAGTCAGATAGCTGTCGATTATCGTGTTCGTTTGACATTATCAATTAATTGCATAAAATTTCTTGTACGTCAAGGATTACCATTTTGTGATCATGATGAATCCACAGACTCAATCATGATAATTTTCTTGAAGTGTTAAGATTTTTTGCTAACTATAATGAGGATATCAATAGAGTTGCATTGGACAATGCTCCCTCGAACCTCAAACTGATATCGTCTGATATTCAACAAGATATTATCATATTCATTGCTCATTTAACCACTAATTCTATTCTTGAAGATCTTGGTGATGAATTATTTCCTATATTATTTGATGAGGCTCGTGATGTATCTATTAAAGAGCAAATGGTAGTTACTTTACGGTTTGTAGATGAAAGGGGAAATATTGTTGAACGGTTTCTAGGCATTGTACATGTAAGCGACACTACTGCCTTATCACTTAAGACTGATATTGATTATTTGTTGTGTCAACATGGGCTATCTATATCTAATTTGTAGGGGCAAGGATACGATGGAGCTAGCAATATGAGAGGAGAATTCAATGGCTTAAAAAGTTTAATTATGATGGAGAACAAGTCTGCTTATTATGTTTATTATTCTGCTCATCAACTGCAACTTACACTTGTAGCTGTTGCTGAAAATCACATGAGGATTTCTACTTTTTTTGATGTGGTTGCACAGTTGAACAATATTGTTGGAGCATCATGCAAGCGAAGAGACATACTTCGTGAGAAATAATTTTAAAAAGTTATTAAAGGAATTTGCAATGGTGATATCTTCATTGGATGAGGTATAAATCAAGAGAAGACATTGAAAAGAGCTGGGAGCACACGTTGGGGTTCACATTATAATACATTGTTGAGTTTAATATGCTTGTATCCTTCAATTATTAATGTCCTTTTATTTGTTAAATAGGAGGGAAAAGATCACAAGCAAAGGGCGTAAGCAAATAATTTATTGAAATTGATAGGAAAATATGAATTTATATTTCAGATGCATTTAATGAAGAATATCTTGGGAGTCACAAATGATTTGTCACAAGTTTTGCAAAGAAAAGATAAAGACATCGTAAATGTCATGATTCTTGTAAGATCAAGCAAACATCAATTGCAAATCATGAGAAATGATGGTTGGGATTTGTTACTGAATGAAGTTTCTTTATTTTGTGATAAATATGAGGTTGTCACCCCGCACATGAAAGACTTATTTGTTTTTCATGGGAGATCATGACAAAATATTGAAGGAAGGACAAATCTTCACTATCATCGCATTGAAACATTTTATGAAATGATAGATTTGCAAATTCAAGAGTTGAGCAGTCGCTTTAACGAGGTGAACATAGAGTTGTTGTTATGTATGACTTGTCTTGATCCATCAAATTCATTCTCTGCTTATGATAAGAGAAGTTTGCTCAGTTGTATCCATCCGATTTCTCCCCGATGGAGTTAATGCATCTTGAGCATCAACTTGATAACTTTATTTTTGACATGCAAAATAGCAATCAACTCTCTGAGGTTGAGGGGATTAGTGAGCTTGCTAGAAGGATGGTTCAATTGAAGAAACATCGACTATATCCTTTGGTATATTTACTTTTGAAGAGCTTGCTAGAAGGATGGTTCAATTGAAGAAACATCGACTATATCCTTTGGTATATTTACTTTTGAAGTTAGCATTGTTATTACCTATTGCAACTGCAACAGTAGAGAGAGTGTTTTCAACAATAAAAATAATCAAAACCTCACTTCATAATCAGTTGGGAGATGATATGGTAAATGATTGTTTGATACCATATATTGAGCGAGATGTATTGATACCGTTGATAATAAAGCTATTATTCAATATTTTCAAAGTATGAAATCTTGGAGAGTGATATTGTAAAAACATTTGAAGTTAATATAGACTTTTATTATATATTTTGTGTTGTATTTTTTTTATTTATTGAATTCACCCCCCCCCCATTGAAATTCCTGGTTACGCCACTACCAGCGACCACCCCGATCATGTAGGCGGCGAACATCCATCTACTTCTTGCTGACGTTGTGCATCATCGCATTTGCGGCCACCTCCGATTCTCATCACCCAGTGGCCAACGTCTTTGCCCTCGCGACCGCCACTATCTCCAAACACGACCTCGTGTCCCTTGTAGCTGGCAATCACCCCGATTGGGATCCTCGATCGTGTAGGTTGCGCGCAACCATCCGCGACTTGTCGGTGTCGCGTACCACCACCCTTGCGACTCACCTCCAACTCCCATCTCTTGTCACCAACCCCGTGCCACGCCAGCCGCCTGTCATCATGAGTCACCGCCGGAGAAGGAGACACCACCGTCGATAGGGTAAGAGTTTGGTTAAGTTTAATTTTTGTTGATTAATGATGGTTGGTAATTAATTATTACAAAGATTAAATGATTAAGAAAGTTTAATAGATTAATTAATCATGATGTTAATTTAATTAACTTAGGATTTATTTGGGTTTAAAATTAATGATTTGATTAATTAATGGATCCAATTTATTGATTAGTTATTAGATTAATTGACTAAATTAAAATAGTTATAGGTTGAATGATTTTATCTATTAGTTCTATTAATGTTGAATGATACATTTGTGTGAATCAAATGATTAATCAGGTTTTATTGAATTAGTTGCTCATTTTGATAAATAATGATTAATATGGTTAGTTGATAAACTAGATCATTAATTAATGGTTGATTTATTTAAGTTATTGGCCCATCAATAGCTTGGATATATACATTGTTTAATAGATAATTAGTTGACCTAACTATTTAAATCTAAAATAATAGAATTAAGTACACTAAATTAATAAGGATTAATTAGATCATTAATTGATTTAAGATTTTGTAACATATTTAATTAACAGCTTGATTAATTAGTTGATCAATGGATGAAGGGATTAATAAATTGAGCAATTAATAATTTGACTTATCTAAAGATTGATTAATCAATGGGATGAGTAATTATTGACTAATTAAGATGGTTATTAGCGAGGAAGAAATAAACTAATAATCAAACTGATTTGTTAGGATTATTTTAGTACTTAAATTGGCTTCGTACCCTATGCTTGTAGGATTCGAGCTCGTGGTAGGCCCTCTAACTTGAAAATGGTTAGAAATTTTTTGTAATAACAGGTGGATAGTTCCTCCCTTTGATCTCTATAGTTCTTTTGACCTTAGTGCATGATCCTTTTATTTGCATTGTTTACATAGTAGTTATTTATCTTGACTCTACTGGATGTCGTATCTTGAGCTTGACCTTTATTGCTTGATCTTATTTTTAGTCTATTTTGATATTCATGTAGTCTCGTGCTATCCATGCGATTTGTTGTTTATACTTGTGTATTTATGTTAGCGATACCATAGTGTAGCTTATAGAGTTTTACTCTTGAATGTAATTATTACTACATGTTTAGTTATTATTGATTTGTATGTATTACACATTTGGATTGTCCACTAGACCAGATAGTGGTAGAGCATTCTCCTGCAATTCATAGCTAGATAGCTACACGCCCTATCTACCCACTAGACTAGATAGTGGTAGCGTGAGTTTGTCCGCAAATAGTGACATTTATACGCTCTGACTACCCACTAGACTAGATAGTGGTAGCGTGATTTCGCTTGCAGTCAGTAGCTGAGGAGCTAAATAGCTACCTCATCCTGTTTGCCCACTAGACCAGATAGTGGTAGCATGATTTTGTGCGTAGACAGTGATCCTGACTGTCCACTAGACTAGATAGTGGTAGCATGAGTTTGCGTGCAGTCAGGACTTGTTATGTGTTGCTTTTATGCAGGTGATTTTTGGATGTACTGTATGTACTCCCAATTTATTGTCTATACCTTGTTGAGCAGATTAGTAAAAGGTTAAATTATTATTTTTTCTTTTGTTAGCAAATGATTATATGTCGGTGCTCTTATTTATGTTAGTAAGTAACATTACCTGAGACTACTCCCTTTGACTCTATACACTATTTTATTTCATGCACTATGTGTCTTATACCCACTGAGTATTTTGTGCTCACTACCTCTTGCTTTTTCTTTGACTTCCAAGTTAGTAGGTAGAGGATGTGTCGGGTTGCTCAGAGGTCCTGGCTATTAGTCCTACATTGCTTTGAGAAATTTTCTTTTTCTTTCGTTTTCGCACTTTGTTTTCTCAGTACTTGACACTTGAAATTTGCTTTTATAGTTTTTCCTACTTATATGTTTTCTAAAAATATATTTTTAGACATGCGCACACATAGACTTTTCTTTACGTATATAGTTATACATGCTAAATTGTCTTTCATTATTCGGTCATTTGTCTTTTACTACTTGTGTGTCAGCGACGTTTGGCTTCGTATCATGTTGTATCAAGACTATCACTAAGGGATATTCCCCATCATCGGATGGCGATTTATACCCCCGGGGCGTGACACCTTATATATATGATCATTTAATACCTTTGAACTATTTAAGTGAATTATTGGTTATTAATAGACAATGTAATTAGAGTAACTAAAAGAGATAAAAACACAGTAGGATACCTAGATAGAGATAACTTGCAAATACAAAACTTAATGAAATTAATATTTAATTACTTATATCAAAATAAAAGAACAATTGATGATATACTTATATTATTGGGCTTTAATCCCCCACACTCCAAAGGAACATTGAGTCTAGAGATAGATCTAAGATAGTGCTATCTTGGGCTCTAGTATAGTCCAAAAAAAAATTTATACAGATATTTTATAGTCTACAACTTGACGCTAAAGAGAATTTATGTATTCTTTCTTTTTATCTTTGTTCATTTTGTTTTAATGCTTAGTCCACTTCTTCCACACTCAAAGTCCAGTCCACCTCTAATTCCTAGATTCATCATTGAGTCCATTAGTATGTCATGCGGAACTACAATCTATTTCTACATCAGGAGCTTATACCCTTATATTTAACCATTCTTTATTGGATGACCGCCCTTGCCCTTCATGTGTATATATATTTAGACATAACAAAGAAAAAAGATTTTAAAAGTGATGCAGTTAGAATCTCCCCTTCTGTTGCCCTGGACCTCCTCTTCTGCCACAACACTTTAATAAGGGTTCACACTAGTAGAGCCTTCAACCTTCGGCAGCTAAACAGTCCTCTGATGAGCCCCCAGTCTATAGCCCTATATTCACCCCCGTGAGAGCCTCCAATCTTCTGTGTATGGGCGCCTCCAATATTTAGACCTAATCTACAAAGTTAACATGCAGGGGTCGGTGTTACCGGCTTTGCCCCTCCGATGCTTAAGTTAGTAACGTACTGGATGAAAGGGTGCCTCCCTCGAGGAGAGGGCTTGGACTGAAAAGAAGAGGCCTTCTCCAAAGGAAGGGCTTTGGCTAGATGTGGGCTAGAGGTGCCTCCCGTTAGAGGAAGGGTTTGAAAGAGATAAAGAGAGGAGGTGGAAGATGAGCAGTGGTTGACCGGGTCAACCCCTACATTTGCTTCTATTTTAACTCACAATGCTTTTTGTTTTGAAAATGGTTTTTCGGAGGAAAAAGAAAGAAGGAATGCCCTTTCATTGAGCTTCTCTTGCCCTTTTATAGAACCGAAGCTTGGGTTTTTGTGTCCACCTGTCCATGTCTATTCACCTTTATGCAGTAAGGACAAAAGAGCACTTCTCGCATGCGGTGGTTGTACCATCATGCCAGAGGCATGTTCTCACATCCTACCTTCATCATGATGCGGGTGGGCATGAGTCAACTTCCAGGCATGGAATGACGGTTGTCACTTCAGATATAGGATACTTTCTGAATTGATGGGTCTTTCTCTTGCTATTAACCTCTGACCCAACTTACTATCTCAGTCTCCCTAAAAGCCACCGGAGCCAATGAGATAAGGCGGCTGAAGGAGTTAGACTGCAAGGGAGAAGTCCTTTCCAAGGACTACTCCAACAGCCCAGTTGCTGGCGTCGTCAGGTGTACCCGCTTTCCACTCCCAAGAGGACTAGTGAAGATGGATCAACAGAGGAACCGAAAGGATGAGAGTATAGGGGAGAGAGTCCACGAAGGACTGCTCCCACGGCCTGACTGGTAGAGTCCCCTGGTAGGCTGCCAATCAAAGGAGTGTTGACAAAGACAGTGAAATAAGATAGTGAGAGGGTGTGGAGCCCAGGGGAGATATTCCTCTAGGGGATGTTCTCGCTGCCCTAGGTGACGGGCTATGGACATTCCCTAGCGGGGATACTCTTGGGCCGACAATAAGTTGTTGAAAGTAAGAGTCAGTCAAAGTTTGTGGGGACCCAGTCTTTCCGAGAATGTATCCAGCGGGGTTTTTCCAATCCTTCAACTTTCAAAGTCTATGGGGACCTAGTCTTTCCAGGGATATACCCAACAGGGTTGTTCCCAATCCTTCACCTTTCAAAGTCCGTGGGGACCCAGTCTTTCCGGGGATGTACCCAATGGGGTAGTTATCAATCCTTCACCTTTCAAACTCCATGGGGATCCAGTCTTTCCGGGGATGTACCTAGCGGGGCCTCAGACCGCCATTCAATTACCGCACTACGAAGCGAGCAGTGTCTCACCCACTGCCTTCTTCAAGTTCGCCGTATACACTTGCCTATAAAGGAAGAAGGGATACACAGGGGGGACCGTTCATGACCCTGCTCCTTCACTTCCAGGTTTTGTAAGTTCCCTTCTTCTCTGTCTTTCATCTATTTTCCCTCCATGCCTCCCAAGTCTTCTTCTAAGGACATAGATCCTTCTCCACCCCCCCCCCCCACACACACACACACCACACGAAACCTCTAGTTTTATGAGAAATCCTCTCGTTTGGGTCTCATTGCCATCGAGGCCTTCCCCAATCGTTGGCATATCCCAAGTGACTACGCCCTAATAGCTCCTACAGAGACTGACCGGGCTCATCTGCTTCCAATGAACTCTGTAGCCTTTTTCTTAGGTTAATTGGAGGGGGATTGTGGTTTCCACTACACCCCTTCTTCCCTTCCTTTTCTAGTTATTTGTCCCTACCACTCAACCAAAGTACCCCCAAACTCTTGGAGGTTGATGGTGGGTTTCTTGGTGGTCCTAACGTATTTGAAGATCGAGCCTACCGCTGCTCTTTTCCATTGTTTGTTTCAGTTGAAAATGTTAGAGTTGGGGGTGTTTTACTTCATACCGAGGTTTTATACTCATTTCTTGATCGGGGCCGAGAGGACCATCAAGAGTTGAAAGGAATTCTTCTTTTTTGTGCATCCCCGCCCCATCCTTTCTCCTTCCTCTCCGAATGGATCCTTGTCTTGCCTCCTCACCCTATTATAGGCCGGTATAGGGAGATGGAGGATTTTAAGAATGTCAACTGAGAGATAAAGGGTAGGGTGTTTGATTTCTCCCTTCTTATCGAGGAAGAAGCACTTCTCATGGTGGGGATAAGTTCAGCGTCGCCAAACCCGACAACTACCTTAGGTAGGACCTCTGTCTTTCTTCTATCCATAGCTAGTTGATAATTAACCTTGTCTTCTATGTTTCAGAATCTATGATCATGTATACCACTATGTCCTCACTTTTCCCTAAGAGGGAGAAACAAAGCACCTCAGTTGCTGGCTCCAAGGAGAGGAGGGAATCTCCCACAAACTCTTCGTTAATGGAGTGCGACCAGGCACCATGAAAAGAGAAATTAGTTCTTCCAGACGACGCTATAGCCCCTCATCGTGTTGTGATTTCTTCTACAGTTACTATGTCTGATGACCCAGAACAAGATTATGCAGCTACTAAGGTCCCTCCTCTAAAATGTTATAAGCAAGTAGCCTCCATGAAAGGCAACCCTTGCTTCTTCCGCACCCAATTCTCCTAATATGCCTATAGTAGGTACAGCAACCCCCCACACTCCAATCTCAACCTCTCTGCTGATAGGTGGTTCATCTCCTTCTCTCGGCACTGCAGCTCCTATACACATAACTCCTGTGGGAAGTCATACTATAACCAGGTTGGGGCCCCTACTCCGTAGCCACACCAAAAGGCCATCATACCACTCCCTCAAGATACAACTAGAGTCCTCCAAAGTGGAGGAGCAAGTCTCCTTGCTACAATTGTTGTGGTCGACACTGCTGGATTACATCGTTAAGGGAACTACAAAGGTATTACTTAGTTTCTCAATTGGAGTGTAATTGTTACTGATCTCCTCCTTCTACCAGTATGTGTCAGGCATCACTGAAGTCATTAGACGAGCCCAAGAGAATCCGAATCTGTAGTCTGCACTTCCTTCTAAATCTCACCGGCTCCAAACCCAGATCAGGGTGTTAGAAGAACAAGTGTCTGCTGCACTGAAGTTTGTTGATGAGTTCCAACACCAATTATAGCAACTTCAAAGAGACAAAGGCAGTCATGGCTCTAGAGGCGGAGACAACCTTATCCCGGGAGAGAGCGGCTTTAGGCGAGGTGGCCCGGTTGCTACTTCAAATGGAGGAGACATTCGTGCATGTGGAGGCCATCAAAGCAGCGGAAGAAAGGTCAAGAATTAAACTCCAAAAAATGCAAGAGGAGACGGCACAGGAAATAGGCAACCTTCAAAACGAACTAGATTTGGCAAGGTACTCCGCCATCGACCAAGAAAAGAAATAGAAAGCTAGCTTCTGGATGGATCCAGAAGTGAATAAGCATCTGGGGGAACAGATGAGCGCCTTCTTCAGGGTTGGCTTTGAAGGATGTAAATATAAATGCAAGGATGCTAGTTGTTGGCCTATCGGAGTGGCTCTAGAAGAGTTGGATATTAGGAAAGCCTTCGACAAGATCCCCCAAGATCTCTTTTATTTCACTCTGTGATGTAAGGGCTAAGTGCTCGAGAAACTTTTGAAGACCATAAGGCCACAAACTGCTAGGTTCTTGCTGTCTTTCTATGAATGTCACTTCATTTTCCATTTATGATTTTATTACAATTGACTTCTTGTCTTTTAATAGTCCGGGATAATTGGTGTGAGTCCATGGGGACAAACTGATGTCAACCACAATAGTAAGGTCAAGAGTGGAAAGTGTTCCACGACCTTGACAGCATCTTGCACTTGATGTCCATGAGATTATATGTGCAAATGCCATCCCTACTCACCACTTGATACAGTCCTTCCCACTTAGGTCTGAGCTTCCTATGGATGTGTTCAGGGCGGATCTTCCACAGCACCAGTTCTCCAACTTTGAAAGATCTGGGAATCACCTTCTTGTTGTAGGCTCGGTAGACCTTGCTCTAGTAGTGCTCCATATTGTAAAATGCTTAGGTTCTCTTCTCCTCCACCAACTCTAGCTCCTCCACCTAAGTTGCTTTATTGTCCGCGGGAGAATAAGAAGCTATGCGAGTTGTTTCCACCCCAAGTTCCATCGGCAATACTACTTCAGATCCATAGACCAAGTTGAAGGGGTCTCCCTTGTAGATATCCAGGGAGTGGTCTAAAAGGACCACAGCACACTCGGAAGATCCTCAACCCATGTTTTGCTCACATGCTCCATTTTGGTTTTCAGTGCTTGAATGAGATCCCTGTTAGTGACCTCTACCTACCCATTTCTTTGGAGATACGCCATAGAAGCAAAGGCCTATTGAATTTTCAACTCGGCACACTAGGCTTGCATCTTCCTTCCTTGAAACTGTCTATTGTTATATGACACAATCATTTGGGGAGGACTCCAAACTCACACACTAGATTCCGCCAAAAAACTTCATAACTACTTGCTCAGTAATCCGCGCAAGAGGCTCAGCCTCCAACCACTTGAAAAAATAGTCCACAACCACAATGATAAACTTCTTCTGCGTCTAGCCCATCGGGAGGAGTCCAACGATGTCTATCCCCCATTGATCAAAGGGGTAGGTTGCTACCAAAGGTTTCATGAAGTATGTCGGGAGACTGGTTTTGGGATGATGCAGTTGACAACTTTCGCAGGCTCTGACCATTAGGCTGACATCCTTGCTCATAATAGGCCAAAAGTACCCTGCCAAGAGGGCTTTTCAGGCGAGTGCCCTGCCCCCAATGTGACTCACAAATGCTCTTCTATGGATCTCTCGAGAATATAGTCTGACTTATGACTCCTCACACACTACAGTAGTGGTCCTGCGAAGGAACACTTATATAAGACTCCCTCTAACAGCAAGAAATGAGCGCACTATTTGTGTATCTGCCTAGCTCGAATTGGATCAGGTGATAGTTAACCCTGTCGAAAATACTTTGTGAGCTCCATCAACCAATCTTCTTCATTAAGGGTCGGACCAGCCTCCACTTGCGGTTGTACCTCCACTTGAAACACAACTTCTTGAGTCTCCAACCCTCCAACGATCCAGCCATGGGGGCGAGCTCATCGGCTCAGTTGTTCTCTTCTCTAGGGATGTGCTTCACGACCACTTCCGCGAAATGCTCCTTGATTCATTCCACTACCTCATAATATTTTTGTAACTTCTCATCCTTAATGTCATAAGTCCCCTTCACCTGTTGTACTACCAATTGAGAGTTAAAGTAGACTATGACCCGAGTTGCCCCCACATTTCGCACTGCCTGAAGTCCAACCAGGAGAGTTTCATACTCCGCTTCGTTGTTAGAGCCCGGAAACATAGCTAAACAATTAGCTTGATCTCCTCTCCATAGGGGGAGACTAGCACAACACCAACACCGCAACCTTCATTGCTCACAAAGTCGTCGACATAGACCTTCCTGTTAGGACCGAAGGAATTTAGATATCTCCATAATGGTATGATATTGTCCACTTTGTGCCTACGCCCTCATGGTTTGCTCTTGGGCTCTACCCAAAAGGTCTCATACCAATGGAGATATTTTTTTCTTATAAGTCCATGATCTTTCCCATGTGTTTTTAATGTGGGATTTTGTTTGCAACCTTACAACCCCAACATGTTTTTCACACGGTCATATCCCATTTCTGTAGAGGCCACAGAATAAGATACGGCCCCATCATGTGTTTTTCACACGACCGTATCGCCCTGCCGTAGAGTTCGCAGAATTGGTATTTTTAGAAGTTTCTTCCTATTCTAAGGGCTAGAGAGGCTAGAAAAAGATCCCCAAGGCTCATGGATAGGGGAGGATGGGTTCCCTAGTGACAGAGAATCCCAGGAGAGCCGTTCTAAGGAGCAACCCAAAGATAATTTACACTTCATAGAATAAGTCTTTCTCTCTTTTCTCTTAAGTTTAGATTGTAAAAGCTTATTTACTATGTCTTCTTGTTGTAATTCCTTGTCCATGGAGTAGTGTTCTTGATTTTAGGACTAGAGAGTAGCCCTTTGACATGTAGACACTTTGTTTTTCTGAAGTTTCATATATTTGTGTTTCTTTATTTTATTATTTAATTATTTGTGGTTCGGCTCTCCTGTATATACATGAACTCAACACCAAAATCGCATTGTCGTATCCCAAGGGGTGCGGGGAAGGACCGAAAGGTGAACCAAATTCTTCTACCTGTAAAATATCGAGACGTGGGGGGTTGGTCATCAAAGTAGACCGGGTTACCACGAGGATTCCATAGGCTTTCATGGAGCTTAATGGGTCCGCCTCGATTCGGCGTCATGCAATAAGGGAAGATAACTTGAGAATCGTGGGGCATCTCGTGGCAGGGGCCTCCATGTGAAAGCGGTCTTTTAGCAATATCTTCCTGAAAGTAGGCATCGCATTTGGGCGGATACACCGGCGTAGTTCCAAAAGATCATGTTGGTTAAATCGGGATTGTCTACCTACAAGAACAACTAATGAGAATTAGGAAACAAAATATAGGTTAGGATGTCTGTAGTTATTGTGGTGAAATTGAAGTCCTAAGATCGCTTCTTAACATCGAATTTCTTCCTAGCAAGTTTTTCTCGTGACTTTCTCTCTTTTCTCAAGGCTTTCACAACTTTCAAATTCTCTAGATAACTGATTTCACATCGTATATTGGTATTTGATTTTCAATCCTCATGAGATCAATATTTTTTATTACTTGATGATGACCATGCACTTGTGGTTTGCAACATCAAGTTTTTGGCGTCATTGTCAGGGACTGGTTCAAATTGATATCAATCGATTTGTGATTTGGTTAATTTAGATTTTTTTCTTCCTTTTTTGATTCTTTTTAGGATTTCTTTCCTAATTTTCATTCGGATCACTTTTCGTTTTTATTTTTTTCTCTTCATCTCTTCCCTTTTCAGGTGGGCAAGGCCCTCACATGTAAAGATTTGAAAGAAGGGGAGATTTGCTTCCTTTCGATCCAAAGATAGACCACACCTACTATCGAAGGGTGATCAAATAGTGAACTTCATAAGAGAACAGAACTCAAGAAAACGCAACCATGGAGGACAACGAAAACTAGTTGATCAAATATTTCGCTGCCCCTGGCACTCGAGGATTGAGGTTTATCATCACAAGACCTCAAATAGAAGCGAACAACTTCGAGCTAAAACATGCCCTAATCCACATGGTCCAACAAAATCAGTTTGGTGGAGGGCCAACGAAAGACCAAAATATGCATGTGGAGTTGTTTCTGGAAATCTACGCGATGATGAAATATAATTGCGCCTCTGCGGATGTAATTCAGCTAATGTTGTTTCCCTTTTCATTAAGGCACAAAGCCAAGTCTTGGCATCATTCTCTTTTGGCGGGCAACATATCTACATGGGACCGATGCGAGCAGAGATTTCTGGATAAAATTTTTCCTCCCCATAAAATGGCACACATGCGACACCAGATCGTAAGCTTCATGCAAAAAGATGGTGAGTCACTATTCGAAGCATGGAACAGATTCAAAGGATTGCTGCAGCAATGTCCACATCATGGACTGGAGAAGTGGTTGGTGATCACACCTTCTACAACAATATCTCGTACACGACGAAGGGATC
Organism: Hedychium gardnerianum; assembly: GCA_038050645.1. NCBI lineage: Eukaryota > Viridiplantae > Streptophyta > Magnoliopsida > Zingiberales > Zingiberaceae > Hedychium > Hedychium gardnerianum. The sequence continues at coordinate 16,099 of JBBUKS010475258.1, forward strand.
ACTAGACTTCGTAGTTGGTGGAGCTCTGATGAACAAAACTCTAAATGAGGCCGAGGAGATCATAGAAAGTGTGGCGCTAAATCACCACCAATGGATATCTAAGTGAGGAGATAAAGCATAAACTCTAGGGAAATATTCAATTAATTCCATGGACCTTCTTTCAGTAAAGATGGACTCATTGACCAAGAGGTTTGATTCCCTGAACACGAGTACGGTGAATGTTGCTAATGTTTTTTGTAAAGTCTGTGGCTGACAGATCACGCAGCAGAGAGTTGTTTAACGACTAACACATCAAGATGCTGGAAACTCAGATTGCCCAATTTGCAAGCTCACCTTCAAGGACTCCGGGGAGATTACCAGGAAAGCCAAAGCCAAATCTTATGGAGTGTTACGCCCCGGGAGGGTATTTATCTGACGAAAATCGGACAGCACCTCCCCTGTACGGCGGACAATATCCTGGATACATTTATACAAAACCATCACACTATAAAATACCCCACACGGGTATAGCACAACCACGCAGTATAATCACAATACAACTAAACAAAATAAGATATAAGCAAACCCCTCAACTGGAGAGGTTACAACACACTACAAGCCCAAACGGATTAAGAAAACATCAACAATAGTGTAAGCCCACAGACTTACACTCACAACACTAAAAATGTCCAAAGCGACAATCCGAAAAGAAAACTACGTCGAATCGATCGACAAACAGAAAGTCGATTCTTATTACACTGCATAGTCTAGAAATAAAACCCAAACGACAAGTCCAACTAAAACAAAAAGAGATAAGAATAGAAAAATACGTAGCGGAAGCTCAAATCACCCTCGTCGTGCCGTGAGACAAGTGGATGGGATCTCTAGTGACTCAACTATAACCTGAGGAAAACATTTGTACAGGTGGTGAGTCCAAATAACTCAACGGGTAAAAGAAGATAGTGCATGATTGAAATGAAATATGGAAACAAAGATACAGTCTCAAATGAAATAATACTAACCTAATCATAGGAACAGTAATAACCAAAATTACTGAAAACTAGTCTGATCCACTAAATACCAAGTCATGATCTCAAAACAACATAGAAACTAAAACAGTGCTATAATACTAAGAGGTATCACAGAAATAACATAAGTCAATGAAGAACGAACAATAGTATATCCAGACTATCAAAACTCCACATAAGGTCATCATATGATCGACCGAGCATAAATCCACAACAATAATGCACATGCAAGTGCAAATGCATATGCAATGCATAGTAACTCCTACTCACCACTCCAGCCATCACTACATCAATGTGATCG
>JBBUKS010475322.1:0-17399 GCA_038050645.1 Hedychium gardnerianum
GGATAAATAAGATGTTGACCAGAGAAGTGAAAACCTATCAGAATATACGAACCAATGTGGTGTTGTTTTGAAAAAAATAGCACCACATATGCCCTGCTATCAATTAACTACAAAATAAATCATGAAACATGATGAAAATTCTGACATTGATGTTGGTTTTGTTCAAAAGAGCACCAACGTGGTGTTGTTTTTTTCAAAACAGCATCACAAAAAAACAACACCAACATTCTATTTAACTCGATCAATTATGGCTTTGTTAACACTTGAGCTTTCCCACTGCGAGATACATCTTATGTGAGAGAGTACAATCAATCACTAAATTAATAAAGATTCAATTTTGATTGAAGTTCAACTTTAAAGTATATTACAGAGAATTAAAACTTTTAGTAAAAATAGAGGGATTATCTTAATTTTTCATCTACACATTCTTAAGAGAGCGACGGTCGCGAGGGATCCACAGATAGATAACACGAAAATGAGCGACGGAAGCGAGGGATTTCAGGAGAGGCGACACGACCGACGTGAGCTTTAGGATTTAGGGAACCTGTGGGAAGAGAGGAGAGGAAGAGAATCTAAGCATCTGAAATTTTGGAGAGAAAAAAATAAGAATCGGGGCCAAATAAATCTCACACGAAGAAAGAGAGAAGAAAGAGAGGGATTAAAAAATATCGCTAAAAGTCGCGTCAGATGTTCACGTAGACTGTCGCCTACGACCGCTTATAAGAATGTGCAGGATATCAAAATTCATTAATTATTTTTTGTTGGTATTTATTTTTTTTTAATTAAATATGATTAAATTTGAAGTATGTTGTACATGTTTAATTTATTTTTTTAATGAGTTTTTTTAATATGATGTTAATTTTAATATTTTTTTAATGAAGATAGTTAAATAAAATGAAAAAAAAATATTAATATAAAGAATATATAAATCTCTCGTGATAATAAGGATGAACATTTAATCTTTAATAGATATATGAATAAAAATTGAAAATTTAATGAGCCCTAATAAATTCGTGGATGAAATTAAAAAATTCAATGAGAAGAAGATGGAGATGAAAATGAATAAATAGGACGAAGACGAAAGATATGTATTCCGACTCTATCCATGCTACGCGCATCCCACGAGCAAGAACCAGCCACGCGCGGCTTTTCGCTTTCGCCTTCGCCACGGTTACCGACGTGGATGCCGGTTACTGATAGACATGGGAAAATTGTTGCAGTGCACAGGAGCGCGCACTGCCTTAACAATTGCGCCACTTGCCCACTTTGCATCCGCGCACTTGGAATTCCACGCAACGGTTGTGTGCGGTAAAGTGTCAGATGCTCCCGGCCCCACGAAAGTACCAGTCCGGATACACATTTCTTCGTGAATCTGCGACGGAAGCTGTGGGCGGTGGAACGGACCAAAACAAAGGCGCAGGGAATCGCGGAACAGCGCAGGAGACTCCGCCAGGTTACCAGGCGAACCTGTCGCGAGCGGATGCATCCGACGACAGTAACAGCAAGCAGCAGCAGCAGCAGCAGCAGCAGCAGCAGAAAAAGGAGCGAGGGAAGCTGTCCGCTTCTTGTCCCCTCCTTGTGCTCCGCCCATCCCCTCTTTCTTGTGTGTGTGGGCAGTGGGCGTGTATATATAGATCATCTCCTCTCAATCTCACCAGTCTCAGCGGCATAAAGCAGGGGAATGGAGAAGGCCTACTTGTGGAGGAGCAAAAAGAGGGACGATCTGGTTCGGTTGCAGGACTTGGTGGAGGGCAAAGAACGTGAGACGCCGGAGTGTGCGCTTAAGATGCAGGAGATCCCTCCGCCGCAGACTCCCCGCGAGCCCATGGAGTTCCTCGCCAGGTCGTGGAGCGTCTCCGCTTCCGAGATCTCCAAGGCCCTCCTTGCTGGGAACAAGAAGAGGAACTTCGTGGTGGATCGGCTGCCGGAGATGATGCTTCCTGACTTTTTTGTCGTCGCTGCGGCCACCGCCGGAGCTCCTCTGACTGCCAGTAAGCGAGTAAGATCGCTCTCCTCTAGCTATGTGGTTGATGATGGAATGGATCTCTTAGATTCATCGTGTTTCCGTCGACTAATTCTACAGCCGCGCGGTGGCGTGAACAACATAATTACCCACAACAGAACAATCGGGAAACTGTTTCACCAAAACGAAAGCAGTAGAATTACCAAAGGGAGGAGCAAGGAGAAAGCCCGCGCCGAGAAAGCCCGCATCCACGCTGCGGTGTCCGTCGCCGGAGTCGCTGCGGCTGTCGCTGCCATCACTGCGGCCTCAAACTCCGAGAACCAAACATCGAAGATGAGCGCCGCCATGGCCTCTGCTACCGAGATCTTGGCGTCGCACTGCATCGAGATCGCAGAGCAAGCGGGGGCCGACCCCGAGCTTGTGGCTTCTGCTGTCCGATCTGCGGTCGACGTAAAAACCGCCGGAGATCTGATGACTCTCACGGCAGCGGCCGCAACAGGTTGGATTTTGATTGATAAATCATTACGATCTGATCGCCAATTAACTGATCAAGCTCTCTCAATCTCAACAGCGCTACGAGGAGCCGCAGCATTGAAGCTGAGACTGCACAGGGAAGCAAGGAACAACGCTGCCACTGTCATCCCTTACGAGAAGAGTCAATGTGGAAGCCCAGATATTTGGTGCAAAGAAGGCGAGCTGCTCAAACGCACCAGAAAAGGTAAGGCAGCTGAATTTGTCAGCTCAGATTTGCACAATTGATCAACAAAATTTGAGTTTCAGTTTGATCATTTTTCCAGGAACTTTGCACTGGAAGCGAGTATCAATCTACATTAACAGGAAGTCACAGGTAATCAATGACTCAAATTTTAGCTGTTGATTGTTCTCAAATCTATCATTCATTGGTAATCTGACATGGATACAATTCTCTCAGGTCATAGTGAAGCTCAAAAGCAAGCATTTAGGAGGGGCACTTTCCAAGAAGAAAAAGAGTAAGTGATGTCGATAATGGCATGGCATTAGTTGCTTCCTCACTCGAACCAGAGCTTCTAAATTTCGGTATCCATTCTTTGTTGATTAACCAGGTGTTGTCTATGGCGTATACGATGATATTCCGGCATGGCCCGAGTGTGCAAAGGAGTTTATGGAAGAGAGATGCTACTTCGGTCTGAGAACAGCGCGGGGTTTCATAGAGTTCGAGTGCGAGAACGAGACCACCAAGCAAAAGTGGGTGGATGGAGTGCAGAATTTGCTTAGACAAGCATCGACTACTGTTGGTGAGAAAATAGAGCAGTCTATGGAACTACTAAAACTCACCTGATGCATGTTAAGTCCATTCCAGCACCGGGTATCCAGCCTAGCTAAGAATTGAATCATAATATTTGAGAAACTGAATGAACGGCTTGCACCATACACCGGGGCGTACTATATTTTGTTATGAAGATAGAGGATATGCTCATGCATATAAGGTGAAGAAAATTTGTTTCTTCCTTCGATTGTGATCCAAATGTCACCGTATGAAAGAGTTGAGTTTACTTGTGAGCTGTAACATACTTATCTTCCGGAGTCTTGTGAAAAGAAGATAAAGGTAATCAAAAATGTTATTTTCTAGTCTCAGCTTTCAAACGGACACGATAATAAGTGTTAAAGAACAAACGGATGGAGATAAACTTGGTAGTTTTCTTGCATCATAAGAACTTGCTGTGGACAATCTGATAGAGATTTTAAGGGAATTAATTTAATTAAAATTATATTAAATCAAATTCAATTTATTTGTCGAAATGATCCGAGCAGATAATCTCAGGTTGCTAGCGGAGTTAGTTTAGCCGAGTGCCTCCAGTTGACTCTCGAATGCTTCCGAACGAATGTCGAGAGAAAATTGAGTCGGGAAATGAATGCTCTTGAGTGAACTCTGATGCTCCCGAGTAGATCGCCGAGTTGGGAAATGAATGCACCCGAGCGGACTCTGATGCTCTCGAGCGGATCATCGAGCGAAAGTTGAGTGCTTCCGAGTGGATCGCCGAGTCGGAAAATGAAATCCCCGTGTAGATAGCCAAGCGGAAAGAAGCGTCCCAACTGAGTGGACCTCCAAGTCGGAAAATGAAACATTCCCGATTGAGTGGAACACCGAGTTAGGAAAGAATTTGCTAAGCGGACACCGAGGCCTACGTTTAATGCAGTTTTCTTGAAATAGATTCGTCCCACCTTCGGTTGTACTTTGAGGTTCTTTCGGATCGTCCGTTTCCTAGGATACAACGACAGATCATGATCACCACCAAGCATTGATAGATCACGACGAACTGAGATCGTATCCGACTGCTATCACGATGATTCTGCCGAGCAGAATTGCACGACAGAGAAGAAAAAATCAGGGAATGAAAGTGGAGGAATTCTTCTGCTATTGCTTTCAGTGTATTCCCTCTTCTTTGTGGTCATAGTCTCCTTATATATGAGTTAAGAGTAGAATCTGCAACAAATGACTGATTAAAGATCATTTATTGCTTTTACTCATCTTGATCAAAATATAAGCATCCAATCATTAACTCGACAGTTACATATCCTCAATTAATCAACGATTAATTTATTTGTTATACAAGTAAAAGAATCTCGTGGCAAAATATTAATTTTTTCACTTCAGCAAATTTTGCCCCTCACCGATCCTGCATGCAATTCAAGTCCTGGATTTATACTCCTGCGCACTCATACATGAGAGAGAATCTCTCCTCATATATTTATTCACATCATCAATATATTTAAAATAATTTAAATCAATCATAAAATCTTAAAACTATTAATATTGAATTAAAATTTTCATACAATGAAATCCTCTCCATTCATCTTTTGATTTCCATTCATATTTTCACCGTTGTCAACTTTAATTTAATCTTAAGAATAACATGTTGGTGCTATTTTTGTGTTGCCTTGAGCTGAATTGAATTCCCATGATCATGACAAGTGAATATGAAGAGAATCCTTTTCAATCAGTTGGATTGTTAGCAGACAAAAGTTTTAAAAGGGAGAAAAGAAGCAAGCACTCCGAGATGACAATGACTGAATCCATTGTTTCTTGGCGTACTTGTTCATTCATCCTTGTTATTATTTATGTCACAATCTCTTGTTGCATTTAGCTTTGTTTGGTAGCTTATTCAATTAATTGTTGAGCATCTTGGTTGTGAAGCTTCATGAGTTTTATAATGTGAAGGTGGTGATTACGCGAGAAGAAAGAGGTTTCTAGAGAGGCCACTGGGGATCAAGTGGTTACTATTATTTAAAAACTTTTATATCTGGACGACCTTTGGGAGTCATCATATTCTACCATTGAACGAGATGGTAAGTAGGGCTAAAATTAAATTGATTAAATTAAATAAATTAAAAATTGAATAAATCAAAATTTATTTGAACCAACTTAATTGATCAAATTTTCTTATGAAAATCAAATAAATTAAACCGATAAAATATCGATTAATTTAATTTTCGATCGAATTAATCGAAATTTTAAAACTAAACTAATCAAATTTAAATTTATTTAATTAATTATATTTTTAAATAAAAAATAATCAAATTAATATCTTTATTCAATTTAATCGAATTATAAATTTTAGAATCGAAATAAAATTGAATTAATTAAAAATTAAATTGAATTTAAAAAAAAATGAAAATTAAATTAACCGAACTGAATTTCTAAATTCAATCGATTCAGTTAATTTAATTTTACTAAATTTTTGATCATCCTTGATTGTAAGAACGATTTAATGATTATCGGTAAGAGGAGACAAAAGTTCATTGATATCAAGTAGATGATATAATATAATTTGTTTATCCAGTGGCAAAAGATGATGAACTTATCTCATACGCCTTTTCATGCTACTCTTAAAAAAAAAAAAAAAAAATTGATCAAGTCGGATAACGTCGGATCTGAAGTGATCGACCTTCAAAAAACATAATAATAGTTAATCAGATCGAGTAACGTCGGATTTGGGGTGACCAGCCCAATCTCACGAAAGTTTTCCACCGACCACTAGGGTAAATCAGGAAGCGCTAATGGAGACTCATCTAAATGACTAACATTCTTAGGTCCACTTCTCATTGGAGGAAAAATTCCCTGTAATACATCGTAGCTGAGATTCGAACCTTAAATCTCCTGATTATTTATTGGAGGGTCTAATCATCACACCATTATCCCGAGGGCACATGTCCTATTTAATTGTGACAAAAGACAAAACGCTCGCCCCAGGCACATGTCCTATTCAAGACATTTGGAAAAGAAGTAAATCATAATGATAGAGTGACTCTTTAGGTAGAAGAGATTTTATTACTAAAAAATTATTTTATGAGAATTTGATTTCTATTTAATAATTTATCATCCAAATATTAATTCAGTTATATCCGTGGGGTATATAGTTTGTTTATCTAGATGTTTAGTTTAATGATGAACCATGAAATCAATGGAACATTAATAAGTAATAACTCGGGATAAAGCTGAAAGCAATCGTCAGGGTAGATTACTCCATAAGTTTTCTAAGATTTCATTTTCATTTTGGCAAAATAAGAAGTTAAGTTAGTTGGTTGAGTTAGGTAGTTGAGGAATGTTCTATGTTGAAAAAAGAGTATATAAAAATTATAAATTTATTTATGTTTTTAAAGTAATTAAAATGGTTCAAAAAATAGTGCGATACTAACTCAAACTATTACCCCTTGAGGTGGTGTAATTTTGACGGTATAATAAAAAGAAGAAGCAAGAGCCATATAAATAGGACAATTAAATCAAATTTTATATATTTATTTAAAATTGTATTGTTCTGGTCTGACGTGCATTACTCTTTGGAAGCTGCAGGAGACGAAAGAACCTAAAGAGCATTCAAAGAGGGTCAGAATAATATTGGGATGAATCTTGAAATGTTATTTTAATGTTCAAATTAGAGTTGGCTTGAAATGTTACTTTAAAGGAAGAAGATAGAGAGAATGGTAAAATTTGGTAGAGTTGAAGAGAAATCGAAACTCCCTTGTTATTATCTTCGTAAGTGTTTATATAATTATCTGGAGAACATCTTCACGTTAGATACAACATTATTAATTAACGAAGAGATCAGATATGACAGTCATTAATTACCTTCTGATTCATCTAGTGCAACATATTAGTAGGAGGACATCTAGGGGACTAGATCTAACAACTTAGTAATCGCCTTTTTATTCATCTGATGTCGCGTGTTATGAAATATTTGCAATCGTTGTCCACTTCCCCTGAGAAAAATGGGCTTATCTGGTCCCCACAAAAAAAAGGATTTCATCCCAGGATGGATGAAGGATGGCGTCGATACAGTGTGGCCTTGGATACTATCGACGAATGAGATCGATATCAAGAGATGATGCCGAGACCCATGGTTGAGCCAAGGTAAATGTCAAAATTTGAAATTGAGCCAGGGATGACACTAGGACATGAGATAAGCCAGAGAGGATACTGAGACCTAAGATTGAGCCAAGGAAGATATTGAGATTTAGGATTGAGATTGAACCAGGGAAGATACTGAGACCTTGGACTGAGACAGGAAGAATACTAAGACTTAAGATTGAGTCAGGAAGAATATTGAGAGCTGAGACTAAATAAGAAAAGATACTGAGATATGAGACTGAGTCATGAAAAATATTGAGACTTGAAGCTAAGTTGATCATACTCGTGATTTATCTAGGTCGGATCTGATTTCTTTCGGATTAAAAGTGATTCACTCTGATTTTAACTATCAACTCAATATGATTTTTGACTCCACGAGACATGGGAAGGATATAAATTTCTACCACATCACTTATAAAATAAAAAATCAGACTAAGAAAATAAAAAATAAATTATAAAATCAACAGTTAAAATCTCTTAACAACTCTATAATTTGGTTGAAACTAACTATGATATAAAAATAAAAATTGAGTATGATATTAAAATGGTATGTATGCTGTTAAAAAAAATATGAAAGTAAAAAAAAGACGGTAATAAAAAAAATATGGATAAATTTTATTTTATTTAGGAAGTATAATATATTATAGTTTTAATTAATTTATAAGTAACTTATAAATATATTTATAATCGTCTATTATTTTATTTTATTGTTTAATATTTAAAGTTATTATTTACCCACTATATTATAATTTTCTATATAATTAGAAAAGCGTATGTAGCAGTTTATAATTAAATTTTAAAAATTATTAAAATAAATATACTCTAATAATTATTATAATTTAATTATATTTTTAAAATAATTAAATAATTTTAAAAAATAATTAATTTGTTTCTAAAATCACTTTATCCGTATTAATAAATCACCGTCATTAATTTTAAACATTCGTATCCTTCTTCTTCGTCATTTCGTAATCCGGTGTATTTATTCATAAGTATTTTTTAATTTATCCTGATATTTAATATTTCTTTTCTTCAACTCTTCGTATCATAATTTTTTTTTATTATTATTATATTTATTTTTATGACGTAATCGAATGCATCCACCATCATCATAAATGCGATTGATCCCGTTGCGATCCACACCTTCACCGCCTCCTTTCCTCTTCCTCCTCCTCCACCTCCTCCTCCCTCCGCTTCTCGGCCGCCTCCTCCGAAGCGCCTCCGCGATCTCCCAACACTCGATGCCAAAGCCGCTGCCGCCGACGATGGTAAGCGGGAGCGTCCTACGGGCCATGGGCCGCGCGGTTGGGGCCGGCGTCTTGGGGCCGCTCTCCTCCGTCCGCACCAAGCCTCCGTCCGGCGCCATGCGCGTGTCGTCTTCCTCCGGCGCGGCTTCTCCCACCTTCGCCTCCGCGGAGAACGGGTCGCCCTCGATCTGGAGCTCGCACTCCGGCTGCCTCGCCGACCTGGAGGACTGGGAGCGGGTCGCAGACGAGGCCCCGTGCTGGGACGAGGAAGTGAAGGAGGACCGGAATGTGTTCGGGAGCGCGCCTTCGAGGGAGGAGGCCGAGGACGCCGTCTCAACCCTTCGGCAGTAAGCTTTCCCCAATCTGTGCTCTGCCGATTAAAATATAAAAGCAACCTCAATCCTTTTTATCAAAAAAGTAAATAAATAAGATTGAATCTATTAAGTATTTTGAGAAATTCCTTGGTTTGCTTCTCCAAAATAATAATTGTAATAAAGATAAAGATCTTGCACTTCCATCTGCCATAGCTGGATCATAGTTCGTGGATGGGAATCATTCTTAGAAGAAGAAGAAGACAAATGGAATTTTAAATTTAGCGTATTAAATAAGCTTTTGAATAAAAATCATACAATAAATCTAATTTTGCATATATCATTCAATATAACAAATTATTATACCAAATCATATTTCAAATTAATCGAATCTGAAACATTTATTTATATGCATATAAAAGAAAGGATCACACATTCTTGTTACCATATGGCATATCTAATTAATCAAACTTGTATGAGCTTTTCCTTCCTCGTAAAATCGAGCATTAAGTGAATCCAATCTGTGTCATGCTGGTTTTGGCATAAAACCAGCTTCTATATTTTGAATAAATAAAATTAATAGTATGAAAGATTTTGAGAACTTCCTTGGTTTAAAATTAATTATGTGTTAGATGTTTGACAATACAAGTATCAACACTTACGACACTGCCTTATATATTATTTACTTTAAAGGACTCAATGACACCAGTGTCAAACACACATGGATCTTGATGTTTCGGATCTCATTTGCTGAACAGGTTTTTTTAGATGTGGTCAAAACTATGACCGTCAAATTTGAGTGTCCAATCAATCAGGGGCCAAGGAGATTGGTGAAGTATCCTATCTATCTATTTCTTGAGTACGTTGTGGCAGACCTAGAAAATTGAAGTTTGAGGAATGAATTTCTAATATCTTATAATTAATAGGCCTGAACTATAATTTTTCTTAAAGTTTTTAGGACTAAAATTTAAAATTTATAAAATAGTAAAGATTCTGTGTGTATAATAGCTTGGAATTAATAATTTTTGGTAGGAGAGTAATTTTTTGTCTTCCTCGTTTTTTAGGGATGAGGGGTTATTTTGACCATACCATCTTTTATTTGATTGAATTTGTCTAAATTAACTGAATGGGAATTACATAGGAATCAATTGTATATGCTGCCTACATATTCAATATGGGGCTGCAATATAGAATACTACAACATGAATATCAAATTGAATCTTCAGTTCATACGCTTATGTTTTTTTTCCGTTCTCTTGTAGGATGCTTGCTCCGGTTGTTTTTCCACATACTGTAAACTATGAACCGAAATTGGTGGATTATGATTGTTCTGAATTCATTGATAAGAATATAGCTCAAATGAACATGATCTACAACTCATCATCTGAGTCCACTGATGAATTGTGCCACCCTGACTGGATTGAACCTGCAATGCAAGTTTATAGTTCAGACATCTCAAACTATAAAGAACGACAGAATGCATTAGATGCACTTCAATTGTTCAATGCAAATGCAACTCTTCAGGTTTGTGCTTGACTTTTATTGCATGTAATCTTTTCTCATCATGATTGTCAGAAGAGTTTCTATTTTCTTGTAATAGATATAGAAAGACAATCTCAGATATTGGATACTAACATGTAGAACCAGTGGGAGAAGTTATTGGTTGATAATTTTTCATTCTTATCATAAGTAATGTAATCAGAATAAATTTTCAGGTTTAGTTAACTTACTGACGTTTCTTCTATACATTAACCAGTATGAATTGTATCTTAAAACTGAGTTACAAGATTTGTCAGCTCCACCCTGAAGTGTAGAGGTAGACCATAGTGCACTATAAATTTCCTCTGATCATCAGAATTGTTCTCTTTAGGTTTTGTTGGCCATTTTTTATATTCTGTTTGGTCTCTATTGGAGCAAAATGTGAAGGCGTCACTTTAGTGGCCCTCCAGAGCGACCCCACACTCTCTGGAAGGAGGTAAATCACGGGGGGCATTTGTCCTAGCGCAACAGCCCTTTGCATGGGGGAGGTTAGGCACCCCGGCATTTTTCACCCGCTGGAAATTGACCCCAATACCTATTAGAGCAATCATCCATGCAGGTACCAACTGTGTCAACCCGTGGGTGCACTGTTTGATCTCTATACTACTGTGTATTATGGTTGAGTTTTGAGAGTATGCTTTGGGTAGATTTACAGGCCCAAATAGAAATATCTAACCATTGATTTGTTCTTGTTCTTCATTTGTCAATCTATTGGCCATTGAGGTGATTCCCCCATAAGTAACTTTGTTATGTAAATCAATACATCAGTTGAACTTGATGCTGCTTTTCTTTTCAAGTTACAGTTGCTTCATCACTAGACCTATGTATATAACAATTGCATAGAAAGAGCACAATCTGGGCATTGCTCCAAAGCATTTTTGTTGCTACTAGTGCTAAATGAATTGAGATATCAATATGTGTGGATCCTGCTGACATTGACCATTTGATTATCATGGCCTAATCAGCATAATCTTGATGCATATTATGTAATGTAGACACTCTTCTTCTCTAGGGTGTCATTATGCTTATTTGGTATAATCGATCCTCTATTTTCTTTTTGCCCATGCAGAGAATGGTTGTTTCAATTTCATCTGATAAAGATGTTTGGGATGCGGTGATGAACAATAAAACAGTACAGGAACTGAAAAAAACTTTTCTTGAAGGTATAGTTCAGAGACATGATCCTAAATTAGCACTAGTCAATCAATTTGAAGGCATCAATTTTGAAACTTGTTTATTCTTATTCTAAATTTATGAGGGAAATCTTTTCATCACAAAAACATGTTCAATTGTTTACATCTACTAATTGTCGCACAAATTTGATGCTCACGCTGACATGTGTTCTAGCTTAACTACAACTAGTTGTTCAACATAAAGTTTTAGATTCAATCTTCAAAATTATTTGTCCTATGTATGTTACATTCATCTCACGTGGATAGATTCATAATAATATCCACACAATAAAAAGTTCACCAATTACAATTGATCCTTTTTGTATTATTCTTCTATGCATTTGATTTCAGATGCTTGTACTTTGGCTTACAGTTATGTTAATTGTTTCCAGTCATTCTTCTATGCATTGTAAGTGTTGTCTCTTGGATGATTGCGGTATCTTTTTGGAAATCTACTAATTTTCTGTCTTATTTCCTTAGCTCACTGCGTTGATTTATAACTTTGTAAACTGTAGGTGCCTCCGAAAGCAGTGAGCCTGGGAGCTCAGAAGAGCATCTCGACACAAACACTGGACCGCTCGGGTGGATGTTCGAAAATGCCAAGACTAAGCTAATGGAGTTCATCGACAAGATCACGAGGCTGGCAAAGCAGATGTTCCTGTTTCAGAAGAATGAGACAGATGGGAACGATGCATTCGAGGATGCAGTGAGGTCCTCCCTGCTGGTCTCAATCTTTGTGTTTGTGATCGTCATAATGAAACGCCTTCAGACAGCTTGATGAAAACTCGTCGACATGACTTACTCCCTCCCTAAACATGTACATAAGGGGATTGTTGTAGATATAAAAGGACATGAATAATGCTGTTAAACATGCCCGTTATTGTGCATATTTCTGTTCGTTAAACTGTGCAGTGTTGGATTCGTGGTTGGTACCTGTAATGAACAGTGATTTGGACTTGGAAATACAGTGAATATGACAGCAACCATGTGATCGATCTTTAATTCCGTCTCCACGGACAATTGTAATACAATTGGTATTTGAATTGTAGATTTGTTATTTCAAGGAAGTTCAACAGTTAGTGTTTTTGAATTTATTATCTAAATTTTTTTTAATAATATGATATAGTTAAATTTTGAATTATAGATGTATGTTCTATTATTGAAGGATTTAATTACGGCATTAAATAGTTTTTTTAAATTGAATTTAAATTTATAATATTTTATTCAATTAACACGTGAGCAGTATTAGAATTCTGAATTTTTTTCTCCATATTTTTAATTTAAATATGCAATTCGAACAAAATTTGAATTCGAATTTCATTTCAAAATGATTTATATTTTCAAATTTTTAAATCAAATTTAAATATCATATATATTTTTCAAACTTGAATTCATATATTAATATTTTATACTATTCAATTCAATTCGTTTATACCTTAGATTCAATATTTATCATCGGTTCTGGAATATCACCTAATCACATGAATGCAATATAAGTGCATTCTCTCTAATAAACAAAGTTCAACTCCTCTTAATGGTAGCATTATGCACGTGAGTGATGCTGGATGTGTGCAGTTACTGTACATGTTGTCGAGAGAGTGGGCAAGTAACGCTCACTCTTCTTCCTTGTATAATCGTCCAAGGAAATTAGAGAAACGATTCATTCATTTTGGGATTTAGTTTCATGGATAAACGAGAAGGTTCCTCGTAGCGATCTTCTTGGTGATGATGGGCAATTTCTTCTCCGCTTTCTTCACAAGATTAAAGTAGGGATTTTTGTTTCATACGAATTTTTTTATTGCAACATTGGTATCAAAGCATCGAGGTTTAGTGGAAACAAATCCCAAGCATCGAGAAATCGTAACCCTATGTCACGATTTCTACACGTCGCGAGCATAGAACCGCGTCACGGGCGCCAACCGCCATTGTCGGGCGACGACTGATGGACGTTGGCGCGCGTGTCATGGGCCAGCAACTGTGTCACCATTATCTATCGAGATTTCCGCTCAATGTTAAGCACTGGAAGAAAGGGCGTCGTTGCTGCGCCAAGCTGTGGAGGCGCCCTCGCGAACTCTTGCTGGCGACCACATCGTGGCAGAGCTAAGTTGCATCGGGAAAATGCATTTTCTCTGTCATCGGGATTGTCGCGACAGAAACGCGAGTCACGGGCGCTAGCGACCACGTCGGGTGGCTAGCGATCAGTGTTCGTGGCCGATGAGCGTTGGAAACCGCGTCAAGAGGCCGATGATCAATAGTTGTGGCCGGTAACCATGTTCATCTTGGCGTGGGAGTTGTGTGGCGAAGAAAAAAAGGAATGGATGAAAAGTTTGATTTTATTTAATCAAACAAAAAGAAAAAAAAAAGAAGTAAAAAACCAGAATCGATCTAGTTCAAAGCAGACCAATTTGGTCCAATTAGATTTCGGTCTAATTCAAACCATTGGTTAGTTTAACTAGACCAATTTGATCCAAACTAGAACTAGTCTGATTCAAACTGGTTCATTTAATCAGACCAGTTTGACTCAGTGAGACCAGATTGATTTTAATGGGTCATATTTGAATCCAACGAGCCTTGGTTTGATCAAACGGACCTGGGTTTGATCAATAAATTTGAGATTGACTTAAATAAGCTTAAGTTAAACAATAATAATACATAAGTATAAGAGATCCCTATCCAATTAGATTAGTTCTAACGAGGATAATGGACCAAGCCAATGCTCAGAGTCTGGTCTTCCAAATTAACTGTAGACTGGTTGAATGACATAGTAATAATCAATTGATAGTGTGTCGGTTGACTAGAGCTCCTCAAATAAAGAAAATTTGGTTTCCTTATTGCTTAAGTATTCTATGTATTGGTTCTATGCATATGTGTGAATTGAATTTAACCGATTTTGTTATTGGTTTGTTAGTTTTGTATTGACATTATTATTTTTAATTCTAGATGTCACGGATGATATACACGATGACTTGTCGCGACGTGCGACGAAATGAGTTGAGGGAGACGATCTAGGAGATAGAGTATGACCCAGTTTATGGAGTCAGGGGACACATTAGAAGGCTCAATCGATTATTCTGAAAACTCGAGCAAGAAGATTTTCCAATCCTAGATAATTACAGGATTTGGGCTTTGATTCGATCATTGTCGGGTATCCCAAGGAGGTTGCACACCATATATGAGAGCGCTATGAAGGGTGCATCTCATATGCAGAGTTGTGTATAAAACTACTTCACCATGTGGATCAGGAGGATCCAGAAGTAGATCCGGAGGATCTAGAAATAGATCCGAGTGTGGATTCGACAGAGCCTGAGATTGCCCTAGCTGAACCTAGTAAGATAAAAAAGATTGTGTTGACCACTGTACTAGTGTTTGTTCTAGTAAGAGTGATGTTAACTTATCTAGTTTATTAGAGTTCTCTTGTTGTTACTGTCTTTATCTATGAACAATGTTAGCCCATTTAGTTTATGAGAGTCATGTAATAGATGCGGTCGTTATATATGCATAGTACTATTTTATGTTATGTATTAACAAATCATGAAAAAATTATGTTATGTGTTAAAAAATTATTATGAGTTAACAGCATGTTAATTTAATGATTAATTCATTTTTATTTAATTAAAATGATCAATTCATTTATTTCATTTAAATGATTAGTTCATATCATGATTAGTTCATTTGATGGGATGTGTGTAATATAATTGATCAATATTAGTTAGATTGAATCATACAAATAATGAGTGGAAACGAAGTTACCATTTGATTTTATAAATCAACTCAAATTTACATTGAGTCAATAATAAATTATATACATATGAATTACACTAAATAACTAAATAATATATTTATTTATGATAGATTATAACTACAAAGAACATCATAGCTGAACTCAATAAGGGAGAAAAATTATATGGGGATAACTACAAAATATAACATCTCAAGATATAATATGTTTTTGAGGAATAAAAAGTTTTAGAGGTTGTAAATCAGTTTATGGAAGAACCTGCTGATGATTCTATAGCCCAGCATAAACTTGATCTTGATGCCTATAAGGCATGAAAGAAAAATGACTCTATTGCTAAGGAAATATTGATTAGTTTAATGGTAGATGACCTGATATTTGAGTATGAGCCATTACCATCAGCTCATGCAGTCTGAGTTGCTCTGAGAGATAAATACAGTGGAGTTAGTTTAAGCAAACTTCGTCAACTGATAATAAAGTTTGACAGCTATAAAAATTGCCCAAATGTCTCCATGGCCCAACATTTGAGGAAAATGACGAATATGATTCAGGAGTTAAAGACTATTGGTCATGAGTTGACTGATAAACAATAGGTTCAAATAGTAATCCATTTCCTTCCTAATTCTTGGAAAACGATAAAACATAATCTTACACACAGTGAAAGTATCAAGACATTCACTGATGTCTCACGCCATATTGAACTTGAGGTGGAGAGAATTGAATCCGTAAGAATTTCTGGATAAGCTTTTGTAGCCGAAGGTTCTGTTGGAGCATCTGGATCCAAGAATAAGAAAAGATAATTCAAGAAAGGAAAGGGAAAAGAAGCTGATGCTGCTACAGGGCAAGGCCTAATCAAGAAGAATTTCAAAGAAAAGAAGTATTGACAGAAATTTAAAAGCAAGCTGACTTGCTATAACTGTGGCAAGAAGGGTCATTTTGCTCGGAATTGTATCGAGCCGAAAAAGGTAGATCCATGTTTATCTTTTTTCATGAGCAATATGTTGTTAGTTCAATGTTGTTAGATGATTCATATCCTTTGTGAATTATAGATTCAGAAGCAATAAACCATGTAGCTCGTGATCAAGCTATATACGTGTAGTACAGTCGGGTACCAGCTGGTAACAAATGGATATATGTGAGAAATAATATAAGAATAGAAGTAAAAGAGTTGGTACTTGCAAACTCAACCTACGTAGTGGACGTACCTTATTTTTATATGATGTCCTTTATGCTCCTGAGATTCAATGAAATTTGGTTTCTATTACAAGTCTTCTCGATTTGGGTTTATTGTATAAACTTTTACAGTCAATGTGTGAAACTTAAAATTAATTTTGTATTAATTGAATATGGTTATGTATCAAATGATTTTATATTTCTTGATGTAAAATCAGATATTAATTATGATATTAATGGTTATTTTTCAAACATTACTCTTGCTAGTGATCAAGAAATTAATGATGAAATTTGACATGCTAGATTAGGACATATAGGATAAGAACGAATGAACATATTAGCTAAAGAGGGCTTATTGGACGCTCATACTAAGGTTAACTTGTTTATATGTAAGCATTGTTTTGCTGGAAAAACAACTATAAAACTATTTGATAAGGCTATTAGAGTTGAATCACCATTGCAATTAATTCATTCTGATATTTGTGGTTCGATGAATGTGAAGGCTAGACATGGAGGTTCCTATTCCATTATATTTATTGATGACTTCACATATTTTGGTCATGTGTATTTGATTTCTCATAAATCTAAAGCATTAGATTACTTCAATCATAATTTGAACGAAGTTGAGAATCAATTGGAATGTAAGGTTAAAACCTATCTCAGAAACTCTATAGCAGAATGAGGTTGCTAAAAGAAGAAATCGAACTCTTTTAGATACGGTTAGGTCTATGATGACTCAAGCTATTTTGTTAATTTCTTATTGGGAAGATGCATTATTAGTAGTAATCATTATACTTTGTTAGGACCGAAGGAATTTAGATATCTCCACAATGGTATGATATTGTCCACTTTGGGCCTAGACCCTCATGGTT
>JBBUKS010475332.1:0-38237 GCA_038050645.1 Hedychium gardnerianum
GCCCCCTTTATGCACTAGTCACTGTTCGGGCTGGCTAGACTAGCCCCCGTGATTTACCTCCTCCGTGTTGGTCTTTGGACGGACTGGCGGGGGCGCTGGGGGCGAGCGTTTCGCCTTTTGCCACAACAGTGGATGGAATCTTTTGGCACAGTGGATGGAATCTTTTGTTGTCCTACGGGAAGGACGAATGACTAATACATGAGATATTGCTATAATGAGGTCTGAGATTTAAATCCGGCTAGTAGTCAGGTTTCTGCCCTCTCTCATATACTAATCACTGTTCGGACTAGCTAGACTAGTTCTCATGATTTATCTCTTTCGTATTGGTCTTGTGACGAATTGACGTAGGGACGAATTGATGAGAACGCTGGGGCGAACGTTTCAACTTTTACCACAAAATGGATGGAATCTTTTTTCCTTCCTTCATAATTCCCATTAACACGGTTGGTAATCATTGGATGGACGTCTCACCTCTCTTCTGCCACCCTCATCGGTATTTGGGTAGGGTAGATGGATGGGTTGGTGAGTGGCGAGTAAATCGAGAAAAGATAGATAGAGCGATGACAGCGACCGGTGGACGGACTCCATTAATTACGATCGCTGCCATCGTGTTCGACGTCACCCTGCCGTCTGCATGACGCGTTGGTTTGTAGCAGCCGGCCCGTTACGGAGTATATAACATTCTAAATAAAAAAAAGGTTTTATTCAGAAAGTAATTGAATCATTTTTATAATATTTTTTATTATTATTAAAAAGTGAGTTTAAATAAATAAGAAATATAAAATGTTTAGCAGCAGATGCGCTAATTCACTCTTTACTGAATCCCAAGAATAATATATGTTTTTTATTTATTTTAAAAATAAATAAATTATGAACAAATAAATGCAATATCATGTGGGTTGAGATTTGTAAAAGCTTATCAACTTGAAACTCATATTAGGCAAGTTGTGTAAGGCAAACAAGTCGATATCAAGGGAATTGAGTCGATCAAGTCAAGCAAATTGATTGGGCAAGTTTAGTAGGTTACTTTAAGTGAACTAGAGTGGACAAGAAAGTAGGTGAAGCCAATTGAATTGATCAAGACAAATAGATTGATCTAGCAAATTTGAACAATAAAAAAATGATTTAGTGAGCCATCAAAACTAAAGTAGTGATCAAGCAATCGAGCTAATTGAGCCAGACAAACAGATTAAGTAGATCGAAACCGATATATCAACCAATTGACTAAACTAGTTAATCGAGTGCTTATATGCCACTAAACAAAACACGCAAAGATCAAACAAGGCAATATGGGTTGGATCAAATTAAATACACCAAAATTTTAAGTTTAGCTAAGAGAAAATGAACGTAAAATACTCATTTAACTCAAAAGACAGGAAAAACTATGTCGAAAAAGACGGCAGAGGTGTGGCAACGCCTGAGAAGTTCACAAGCGAACAATGCTCAACGGTTTGCCTTGGCAACACGCTCAATCTCGTCCTTCTTATTGATAGCATAGCTGTTAAACGTATGAGCAGTGTGAGGAATGAAGTTTATGGATCATAGAAAAGGTGACCATCAATTGTCATGGTTCGTAGTTGGATTAAGTTGCAACATGCTACAAGAAAGTTAGCCTTCATGATGCTATAGTGATTGATCATAGTATTTCCAATGATAAAATAATTGCAAGGTCAAGTAAACTAATAACAAACAACTATCTAGCAAAACAACTATTTCTCAATTACAGAAAGCAGTCGCTTCCAAACCAGTACAATATATAACAGAAAACTTCTAAGGAAGAAGAGAACTATGCAAGTTCAGTTATATATATTAAGGAACAATTCAATGTGGGAAGTGGTGCACTAGATGTTTTTTTTACCAAACATCTGACAAAGAGAATCCTGTGTTCAATAAAAAGGTTAGATATTTTTGATATGTAAGACTCAGGTTACTATATTTCAAGCTCACATTATTTAGATTAGGTTAATTAGTCTACATTTTATAGGGTGCAAATAATTCTAGAAATTAAATGGCAAATCAAGAAACACAAATGAAAAGCATAAGAAAGTAAGAAATAGATTGCCTCACTTGTTACAATGCTCACTGTCTCTCCATTAATGAGTTTCAAGTTTAGTGTCAATTACCTGTTAATGATTGCATCGACAATAATTTGGATTGGGTTTGCATCAGTAAGCAAATGAATGATTTCCAGTGTGTGCTTAATTATGCAGACCGCCATGAGCTTCTTGCCATTGTTCCGGCCATGCATCATCAAAGAATTTGTAAGTCTTTCAATAATTGGGCATTGAGCCTTTCGGAACCGCTTAGCAGAGTATCTTCCTGCAGTATGCGAAAGATATGTAGCATGTTTTGGAGGAGTCACAGCAATGTAATCAGCGAGTGAGATATCACTGACCTGCACTTAGCAGAGAAAAAACCAACCAGTTCACTTCTAGCAGAAATACTGAAAAATAAATGAATGTCTTTAAAAATTACTAATTTATCAAGAAATCTTCCATGGTTATTATCACTTGAAAAAGTGAAAGAAATATGTTTATACAATCATAAGCTAACCTTGATTTGTTTGCCTATGGAAGAAGTGGAATGATGTTATAGAAAACCTACAGAAACAGTAGAATGCTTTTATTTATGAATTGAATTATCAAAAGCCTATGTCCCCTAAAATTTATAGTTTTCTAGTAAATTGCAACCTACTGCAGACATACATTCAATGAGAGATATAAATATGAATAATAAACAATGCATTTTGCGTTACACATGTGCAAGATCCTTGAGAATACAATTTTATACAAGTTGGTTCTTTTCCTCAATTTGAATGTAAAATTCTAGTTATCTAAATCCTTAAAGTTGAATCAAGCAATATCTATGTTCAGAAAGAGAGGAGGAACGCCAAAACGTAAAACCCAACTTTTTTGTTTGAAGAAAATAAAAAACAAGCCTTTCTGACAAAATGAAGAAAGCGCTAGCTACATCGGCCAGAATACATAAAGCTGATTATACATGCTCAAGAATAACATCCAATCGATCTCGCATGAAAGACATCCAGTCACACAGTCGACAAGTAGTGAACGATCACTCTAAAATTTAGCAGATGATGCGAGATAAACGAACAGCGAAAAATCTACTGAGGAAGAGAACGAACCTCGACATCGTCGAAGGACCATCAGTTGAACAGCTTAACCTCCTGTTGCTGGATCGCCATTAGCGCCTACAGCCGAGAGGGGCGACGCGACAACAAGCAGAGCAGTGGCGGCGGAAACCACAATGAGAGGGAAGAATACGATTTGGAATCAAGGGTTTATATAGTGACAGCTCGATCAAGATCTAAATAAATGTACGGTGCTGAATCGAATGACAGGCGAACGAATCATTAAGTGTTTGGCTGTCTATTATACACTTCAAAATTTCAATTTAATTATTTATAAATTCAATCTAAATGAAAAAAATATTTAAAAAATAAAATTATATATATATATATATATATAATGAAAATGTTAGCTTGCACAATCTTTACGTGGGCGATGATAACGACTCTTAAGGTATCTGAACTTTTTTTTATTTTTTTTTAAATTTTCTATTATCAATCAAATTTTATTTTTAGAATATATTTAATTAAGATTATCATGATTATCCATCTAAGATTATTTTTGATATAGGTACTGAGTGATTTTTGAGTAATGAATAATTTTTGAAACATCAACAATTGGGGAATGGAACCCAGAATATGATTATCTCATATTTTTGAGGTTTTCGTTCATTTCGAGATTATCAATTTGGTAGCTACCGTTTCTTCGTGCGAGCGAGAAAAAGCGGAGGGATGATCGAGCGAACGCGAGGAGGCAATATCGACGGCTTGTAGAGGGGGACGTGCGAATGGAGTTCGAAGTTCTCATGGCTTGCGGAGGGCCAAGGGGGATGCACGAGGAGGAGACACCGGCGATTGTTCTCCGACTACTCACAATGGGGAAGAGAGGAGCAGCGGCGATGAGCACCAAGCACGAGTGGGTTCGTAAGGCGAGTGACGGCTAGGTTGAGGGGAGAAGGGGCAATGTCGATAGCTTACGAAGGGAGACGCACGAGGAGACGTCGTCGTCAATTGTTCTCCAACTACTCGCAATGGGGGAGAGAGGAGCAATGGCGGCGAGGCACGTGGGCGAGCGGCAACAACGAGGCGCGCGGGCGAGCGACGATGACGAGGGGCACGGGTGAGCGGCAATGACGAGGCTCACGGGCAAGCAGCTACGGTGAGACATGCTAGCGAGCAGCGACGGTGAGGCACAGCGAGGCACACAGCGAGCGACGGTGAGGCATGAGGCAAGCGACGACGAGACATGCGGATGAGGAGAGAAGGCTTAGTAACTTTAGGATTTTAATTAATTAAATTAATCTACAGTTGAGATAAATTAAAAAGATCGGATCAAAAGTTTAATAATTTTTTTTTAATTTTTTTTAATAATAAAAAAATTTAAAATATTATTCAAATTTATTTATTTATATGAATTAATAATAATAATAATAATAATAATAATATATATATATATATTTTATTAATCGAGGAATGATAAATTTTTTATATTAAATTATATACTAAAATTTTTAAACGAACAAAATTTGATTGTATTATCTAAATTAAATCAAACAGTATTAGATACTAGGTTAAGTTTCATTTCTCATAATTAAAATTATCTAAGTATCTGATAATCAAGATTATGTATTATAACTTTAAACCAAATATATTTTTAGAGTTTAAAAGTTAAATTATAGTATTAAGAAAAAAAAATTAATTTTTTTTTCTTTTTTGAATATACACAGAATGTGCAGTGTGCAAGATCACAAAATATATGATTATAACTAAACTTTTTAAATGTTTGACGTGGATAATACAAAATCCTAAATCTGGTTGCAAATTTTAAAATGTGTTAGAAATCTCAAATCACATTTGAACACCAACTCTTTGGTTTGTATTAAAATAAATCAAAATTGGATTTTTTTTAAAAAAAATTGTCGTCTTAGCAGCCCTCCAGAGTCCAGATGACCCCGCACATTTTAAAAAGGGCTAAATAAATTTATTCAGTCTTAACTAAGCCTCCAGAAGACTCCGGACATTTTAAAAAGGAATAAATAAATTTATGATTAAATGTCGAAATTTCAAGAAATCAGACATAATAGAAACTATTTTTTTTTTCTCTTTTATGCAAAAAGAGAATCCTATGGTCTGTTTTACACTAATTAATATATTTTGTTCGCAATAACCTGTCTTATGCATATAAGAACAAGCAAGGCATTACAATATTTTAAATAGGAGCTACCAACAAACAAACACACGCTCAGCAAAGAAAAACTTGAAATGCAATCACCCTTTACGAATTCCAAGCAATCACAATTTATATCCAAATGTTTGGTACAAGACAAAATGTTTAGAAAAAAAATTGTTTCAACAAGAAGGATAAGAGAGCACAACTCAGTTACAGTGTCAAAAGGTCAACAAGATCACAAAGATTTATTGCAGTTCGAATGGGGGAAAAAAAATTCATTTTAGCAACTGGACTCAGATCAAAGCTATCACCGTTTCCAATTCACATGCAAAGTCAAGTCTTGGAAGAAACTAAAAGGAAAGAGAAACTGACGGAGAGCATCCGTAACCATGGCAGATGGATAGGCTTAAGGTTCGATGACAAAAATGGGCTGCATAAATATCCCAGACAAACTTTAAAATGTGGAGAAGAAAAAATATGTTTTTCAAGAAAATAGACTATAGGGGTGAAAGAAGTGAAAGACAATAGAAGCTAACCTGTCCTACACCTACAGGTTTGCCATCTTCGATCAGTATTTCGACAACAGTTCCGGCCTGATCAGACTGGAAAGGAACAGTACAAGATTCATAATGTTTACGCATTAGAAGCAACAGCGTGATAAACAGTGCATAATTTTGACTTAGTAAAACAGAACGATGATAGGTTCCTTAACTTATAAGCATGTAGATAAGTACATAAATGTCAAACAGGACCACCGAATATATTATGAAGTAATGAAACAATAAAATAAATAGCAAGAACAAGGTTATTCTACTTTCTGAATAAGATAGCCGTGTGTCATTCTAGGTGTTTTTCATAGTCCAAGATTATCAAACATCAAATAAAAAGTTGCAAGAAAGATTAGTTCGGGAAAGGACAAATATCAGTAGCATGTTAATTAAATTTAATGGTTGGGCTCGAACGGTACAATTATAGAAGCTCAGTAACCAAATCAAAACAAAAAGGAAATTATTGAAAGGAACCTCAAGTTAATTAAATCTAATGGTTGGGCTGATATTTCAAGGAGCATTAATGTACTTAAATCTTTTTCAAAATTTAGGAACCTCAAATGTGCAAATAGAGATTGAATTGTATGAGACGGCTTAGTAAAATCCACTCCTCTACAAGTGGACTGAAAGTTCAATAAATACATGACAATTGGAATGCACTAAAAGGGATGGGTAGGTGAAAGGAATATCTACAAATGAAATCAAGGAATATACAAGTAGAAAAAAATCCCAGAAAGAATCCAGTGACAAGCATTCAAGTGGGCTATTGGATGCTGCAGTCCCAGAGATTAACACATCATATTTGTGTTTGAGAAAAAGTATGGTAGTTAGATCCGGGAGGAACCCCAAATGATGAATAGTTAGCAAAATTCTACAGAGGCATTGTCTGATTATTGAAGTCGTGGTGGGATTAGTCTTTTGGTCATCGACATTCCTAGTCACTTGAAATTGTACTTAGCATTGTACAAAGAAAGTTCAACAATAATAGTGTCATGGGAAAACTAAAACCAAGTAAACTTTTAACATTTCGAGTAGGACCTAGATCAAGGATTGTTCTTTTGAATGTATTTTTTATTGTATACAAAAGCTTCAGTTAGTTGAGCCCTCCAAGTACTGGGCCAGGATGGAATAGTTATCTCAGTCAGTAGAATAGCTGGATATCAAATAAAGATCGGAAGTCAACGATTTTCTGGATTCGCTTATGGATGAACTATTTCTGAGAAATGACATCAAAGGTTGTGGACTTGTATAACAAAACAAGTAAAATATTGGAGATATTCAGTGTGCTATTCCCAAACTTGCATGGACTATTGGACTAGGAAGATGGTCTTGTTCCCTTCCTTTAAATGTTCCCTGTTGGTAATTTTTTCTTATGGACCATACAAAAGAAAGTTGCCACCTAAGCGTTCTCTTTTAACTATGTAAACTCTGTATTTACTGCTCTCTTTCTGTTATGCTTTTCCTATTTATTGTTGTGTTTTAGGCTACTACACTAGTAGGAGAGCAATATCCCATGCTATAGTAACTTCTCCGTAAACGTAGTGTGTAAGTGCAATTGTTGAAGTCAAAAAAGGTGGCAAAGTGAATGGTAATATAGATTAGCAAGCACCTAGTTGACAACAATAGACTAATTCTTCCTTTCATTTTGACAGTCTTAAATACCAAGCAAGTAAACAGAATACAGGTAAGAATTACAATAAAGGATAACATTCACATAAGCGAACCAAGAAGCCCACTTGTCAGCATTGGCTGAAACCCCTCCCAAGTAGTTTTGGGGTAGGTCAAGGTATTGAAGATTGGTTCAGTAGTAAAGACAAATTGGGAAGCCAGTAGTGATGTCATTGTAGCTGAGATCGTGGTGGGCAAGGTTCTTGAGGTTGCAGATGAAGGGTAGGATAGACTGGTTGCTGAGTATGTTGGGGACAGATATTTTAGTGTGCATGAAACCAGGTTGTACTTGAGTAGCTTTTAGTAATCATTCCTTTTTTATGCTTCTCTTCCATCATCCCATGTCAATAGTGTTTCTTCGCTTCTCTTTGCACTTCCCCCCTCCTCCTTCCACTCCCTTCTTCACCCACTCCCCCTTCCCTTTATGCCCTCCAAGTAAACACAGCCTTAAAGTTTTGAAAATCAACTCAGACCAACAGTTCAATCCAGATAAGCATATATTGAAAGATTACAACAACTGGGAAAACTCAAGAACCCATGTCATGTTCAATTCGTCCAGAATATTGGCACATATTTGGTTTAAAAATTATTAGATGTTTCTGTTTTATTTTGTATTTAATTCAATTGAACTGGTTGGACTAGTTTAACCATAGAAGCACTAGGCTACTTCTCTGACAAATCCAAATCTATACATTGATTACAGAGCCATTATATAAATGATATGCATGATTATATTCACAGACTACAGTCCATTATACTATTATTACTTGGAGAAAATAGTTGCAGTATATTAAAAGGAACAAGCAATTCATCCTTCTAAATGTAATATGTTTTCATATTTCAAGTACTGTCAGCTAGTTAAGCTAATCCCAGAAATTATAGATTGAGGACGTAAAAGACAGTTGTGACAAGACAGTGTGCAAGATACAGTGTCAATTGTGATTTAGCCATTTAGGCAAAAGGGAAAATACCTATAATTACAATAAGAAACTGAAACATTTTAAAAGTTTACGAATAAAAAAAAAATCAATTTAAGGTCCATCCTACTGTGCTCGTGGGAGTACAAACTAAGGGAAAACCCATGTTAAATTGCTAATGTTTGAGAATAAGGAGTCTTTTGGGTTAAAAGTCAAGATCCAACTGTTGAGATCTCCGGTGAATAAGATTAGAGTTTCTCACAACCTTCTTGAGTAGAAAACAACAAACAATAGCAAAAAAAACCAAAGCTCTATTGACAAGGATTATAAGAGAAGATGTCAAATAAACTATTTAGCTGAGGACATGAAATATAGAGGTGTCAAGATTTCAATATACTATTTAGATGAGGATTTAAAATATAGAGATTTATTAGTTGAAAACTATCATCCTTCTTTTAGACTTGTTAAATATACGGACATTATCCATTGGCCAAAATAGGAGCTCCAATTTAACTCCTAAGATCAGTTTCATGGATGTGGATAGAGGTGAAGAATACAATAAGTTCAACATTATTTTTCAGATTCACTATGGCAATCTTACAGTCAAAATAATAAAAAAAGCATTAAAATCAAACCATCCTAGGAAAGGGAGCTTACTTCAATTTCATTCATCAGCTTCATAGCTTCAATAATGCAGAGCACTTGTCCCTTGCTGACTTTGTCGCCAGGCTAGCAAAGTAGGCAATTTAAGTAGGATGCAATGTGTTATCTCATTAAGTTTCATCTACAAAAAAGTGAAACTAGCAATCACCTTAACAAAAGGGGGCAAGGCTGGACCAGGACTTCTGTAAAATGTCCCTGACATAGGACTCTTAAGAGGAGGATGTGAAGTCTTTAAAGCCTTAGGAGTAGATGCAGGGGCAGGAGGTGCTGGCGATGCAGAAGGAGAAGGAAGGGAAGGGGCAGGAGATGGTTGTGGAACTGCTTGTGAAACAGGTAACGGAGATGCAGGGGTTTGCATCATAACAACTTGGGGTGGTGGAGGCTGAGGTAAAGCCTCCTTTTTGCGAATGATAACTTCACAATCATTTTGTTTCAGCTGCAGTTCAACAATATCTCTTGAATCAACAAGCCTGCATCACAAAATTGTGACTCCAGAAGCCTGTTTTGATTTTACACTACCAGATCAAAAACAAAGAAGCAAATAGGTAGAAGCCTCATTTCTCATACTCTACTAGGCTTGCAACTTGAGTCATAAACTCAGCTATTGCCTCCTCCGTTAATGGAGCTGAAGGTGTCGAAACATTTTCATTTCTCACATTCTTCCCTTTGAGTGCTGAACTATCCGCCTTAGTCCCAGAAGATGTAGAATTATTGGCGGATCCACCAACATCCTATGCCGGGAAGTAAAGGGGTAATCCAAGGATGATAACGAATAAAACCAAAACTAAGCTAACAACGGGAAATGCATTAATGCTTACGTCATTCAATTGAGCCTTCACAGTGACAGCATTATCTCGGCGGAACCCCAATCCCTACAATGTGGAATTTGTACTACAATCAAACATTACCACGAAAACAACAAAAACCAATTATAAGGAAAGGAACAGGCTGAAGGAGTACGGATCACTCATCAACAAGAGCAGAGAACAGAAAAATCAAAAACTGAAACAAAATGTCGGCTTCCAAGAATTTCAATCAAAGAAATCAAAATAGCCGAGGATACGAAAATAATTTGTTTTCCGAAATCTACCAAGGAACAGGTGAAAGGGAACAGATCTAAGATGAAGTCGAACGAGAAGAAGCAAAAGGCTATCAAATCAAGCGAACCTTGGCGGGGAAAAGGAGAGGCTTCTTGAGCTTCGAAGGGAGAGGAAAGGAGACCGAAGCAGGGCGTCGGTGCGAGGCGGAAGAAGCAGAAACGACGGCGGCTGACACACCGGCGGCGGTAGCAGCGGCGGCGGGGGATGCGGAGGCGACCATGGCCGGGACTCGGAACTCGGGAGGCCGAGAGTCCAGTTTGGGGATTCATGATTCACGAAGACCGCGGACCAATTTATGCATCATCCGCTTCTAATCGGGTTCGGATGCTAAGCCACTCGATTCGATTACATAACGGGTTATGGATTCATACGGCGCGTGATTTGATCCGATATGATGATCAAGCTCAACTTCCAAACATGCACGTTGAAAGCTGGTGAATCGATAAGAAATAATGATTCTTCTCTTCTCCAACAAACCCAATACAAAAAAAAAAACAAAAAAAAATTACTACGTAGAACTGTTCGTTATTAGTTTGTGGAGTTCAATCTTCTTCTGCCTCTCAAGCTTCTCCTCTGTTGCTGTACATCTTGCGGGGTTGGTTCATGGATGGCATTGCTTCCGTTGATCCTGCTGCGTCTTTGTTAGATCGATGCAGTTTCTTGATTCATTCAAGATCGAAGTCATGGTTACCGCTCTTGGATCTTCCCAGGAACTCCATCACCAATTTGGAAAACGCCGACGAATCATCCTTCAGGAGATCTCTCGGAGAACCGAACTCGAACACCTTCCCTGCGCCGCACAAACAAAGGACAACAGATTGAAACAAGCAGCGGAAAGCTAGCCGTCTGGCAAAGCGAGTTGCCGAGCGAGCGAGCGCGCACCTTCGTCGAGCACCAGAACAAGGTCGCTGTCGATCACGGTCGGAATTCGATGCGCCACCGTGATCACCGTGCAGTCGCCGGTCTCTTCCCTGAGAGTCTTCTGAATGAACTTGTCGGTCGCCGTGTCCACCGAAGCCGTGGCCTCGTCCAAGACGAGGATCCTCCTCCGGTCCAGCAGCACCCTCGCGAGGCAAACCAGCTGCCTCTGGCCGACGCTCCAGTTCTCGCCGTCTTCCGCCACTGCATACATCTCCCTGTCTTAGCCATACTCGCAGGGACATTGCCTGTGTTTCAGTTAAAGAGAAGTCAAACTACCTGGCGCCTCGAGCAATCTCTGGTCTTGCTTCACAACCTCTCCGAGCCGACATTTTTGGAGTGCCTAGTAGAACAGGATTCGATCAGTCGTCTTCTACCTCCATACCCTAAAGCAACAGAACCAAGTCACCTACCTCCCAGATTTCCAAGTCCAGATGTCGCCGGAGGGGATCCAAGTTCGTCCTCACGGTTCCATGGAAAAGAGTTGGCTCCTGTGGTATGATGCTCAGCCTGGACCTCAAGTCCTGCAGACCAATTCGACTGATGTCGACGCCATCGATCACGATCCTTCCTACCGATGGCTCTACCACTCGGAACAGAGCTTGGATGAGCGTCGACTTGCCGCTTCCCGTCCTGCCTACCACTCCAATTCTTTTCCCTCCGGGGAAGGTGCAGCTGATCCCCTTCAGGACCATCGGAAGACCGGCGTTGTAACGAACGTGGAGGCCGTCGAGCTCGATGGTTCCAGACGTCGGCCAATCCTGCTCTGGTCTCGAGTGCTCGATCACGAGAGGTGCCTCGCTAGGCACCGCCGAGAACTGCAGTATCCTCTCCACTGAGATCATCTTGTTCTCGACGTTGCAGAGGTTCCAGATGACCCAAGCCTGCAGCACGTTTAGATTCAAACCGTACGTCGCAGCGAGCCCTGCTAAGCCTGCAATGGAGTCGAGTTAGGCGTTGGAGATAGTTAAGAGGCACAGGAGAAGTTCGGTTACTTGGATCAATGGAGTCTCGGGGCATGGAGACGAGGATGGTTAGCACTGCGAAGAACACGAGGTTGAACAGGAAGTTCACCCTCACCGAGAGCCATTCCATGGTTCCATAGTTGTGAAACGTGATTCGCGAGTAGTCATCGATCAAGGCCAGGTTCTTCTTGGAGAAGCGTCCTTCCTGATTGAAGCAACGGATCGTGGCGGCGCCGGAAAGAGACTCGGAGAAATGGTGGAGGATGGGAGCTTTCCGGATTCCGACCATCCGAGCTAACTCTCTAGCAGAGCTGATGTAGTAGCTCTGCAGAAAGTCGGTTTGTTTTCTTGATCTACGACAAGTTCCGCCATTGAAGATGAGCAAAGGTATTTGACTTACCTGATACCAGATGGAGACTGCAACAGCGATGACGAAGAGGATGAACACCGGCCAGGCCACTTGAGACATTAACACGATGATGCACAGCAGCTGAACCAGAGCAAAGACCAGTCCGGCGAGTCTGTAAGGAATATCGGTGTCGACGGTGCTCTGATCCGTGGAAGACTGAAGAAAGAACAAGATTGTCAGTTAATCTTCAATCTTCCATCAGTTAAACAAGGAATGCAGCGACTGACCCTGTTAAGAATTCGACTCGAAGGGGTTGCGTCGAAGAAGGACATGGGTGCTCTCACGATGTTAGTGATCATTCCAAGAAACAGGCGTTGAGCTGTTTCAATGGCGATGGTGGCGAGCAGAACCGCCCTTCCTAACACGAACACTGAACTGCCGGCAGAGAGGATGACGAAGCCCCCCAGCATCGTTTCTCTGCTAATTCGGCCGTCCTTTTCGGTCGCCCAGGCGATCCAGTAATTGCTGCCCATCTGAAGAGCCTGGAAGAGGACCTGGCAGAGCAGCAGCAGAGGAACAAGAGCTCCTCTGTAAGCCGAAGTCACGAAGGTGCGATAGACGTGCCACTTCACCCTCCCAAACTCCCTTTCCTCTTCCTGCGATCTCTCAATGAGTTCAGAAATTCCACTGTCGGCGTAATGTTTCACTTCACTGAGCTTCTTCTTCTTCTTCTTCTTCTTCAGTTTATGGCTTATGCTTACAGATAAGCCATTCTCGTCGGACGGACGGACTTGGCTCAGTGACTCGTCGTGAGCGGCCATTTGCTGCACGAGCTCCCCGTCGGTCTCCTCCATCAGCTCTCTGTACTTTCCAGATTGCACCACCTTTCCATCTCTCAGTACCTGAAAAATGATTGTAAAAGTAAAACCTGAAGTGCGATTTTGATCGCCATTATCTGAAGATGCGAGGTATAAACTCACCAGAATAAGATCTGCCGCGGCTAAAAACTCCAGCTGATGCGTGACGTAAATGACAGTCTTGCTGGAGAGCAGCCTCATCAAACATTCCTGCACACGAGCCGCCATGATCAGGGAGAAAGTTCATCGACCGTGGAGAAACTTGAGGCCGTAGTTTATGCTCCATACCTTGAAGAGGTGCGTCCCTGTGTGTGCATCGACTGCGCTGAAGGGATCGTCCAGCAAATAGACGTCTGAATTGTTGTAGACGGCTCTGGCCAGTTGGATCCTTTGCTTCTGGCCTCCGCTCATGTTCATACCCCTTTCTCCTACGAGGGTGGAATCGCCGTCGGCCCAGGTTCCGATGTCCCTGTTCAGCGCACAGGACTCCAACACTTGTTGATACCATCTCCTGTCCATCTCCTTCCCGAAGAGCACATTCTCTTGAACAGTGCCGGACTGAATCCAAGCGCTTTGGGGGACGTAGGCCCTCGAGCCGAAGACGGTGATTCTTCCGCCGGCGACTCTCGGAATCTCCCCGATGATACTGCAGAGGAAGCTGGACTTGCCGGAGCCAACCGTGCCGCACACCGCGACCTTCTCGCCTCTCATTACCTGAATCCTCTTGTCGATTTTGAGGGTGGGCTTCTTCGAGTTCGAGTTGGCTTCCCAGTTGTATTCGCCGGGATCGATTTCCAAAGCGACGTGGGTCGATGCTTCGGTGTTCTTGCTTGGCCAGAATTGCGTCTGTTCTTCTTCCTTTAAGAAGTCCTGGATTCTGTCGACGGAGACTTTCGTCTGCGTGATCATGGCGACGAGCTCCGGGAGGTTGTAGATGGGCTCTTGCAGGATTCTGAACGTGGCTAAGGCGGAGAGGGCTGCGCCGGCGGTCAGCGGGGTGCCGACCAGGATGCATACGCCGAAGGCGACGACGGAGACCAGAGTCGGAGAGGCCCAGAACAGGAAGGCGATCGCAGAGCATGTGTACAGATACCTCTTGAGCCAGCTCCTCTCCGCCTCTCTGAGCTGGAGCAGCTTGTCCAGGAAAGCTGTTTCCCATGAATGGAGCTTCAAGATCCTCATGCATTTTAGCGTCTCGGCTGTGGCCTTGATCCTCGAGTCCTTCGCTTCCATGATTTTGGAGTGGAGTTTCTCCTGCGAATTGGCCAGCGGCGTGTTGCTCGCCATGACCAGGATCGTCGCGACGAGCGCAGAGAAGGCGGCCGCTAAGCCGAGGTTCATGTAGAGGATGAGCAGGGCCAGAGAGATCTGGACGGGAAGCAACCAAATGCCGTGAATGTGCCAGAAGAAGTCGGCGACTCGTTCGACGTCGACGTCGAGGAAGTTTACGATCTTTCCGGTGCTCGTTCCCGAGTACTTGATCAGAAGAGACTTGTTGTAGATCGCCACCATGAGGGCTGCTCGGACTCGGACGCCGATTTGGCGGGCGCCGAAGTACCACTGCCGCTGAGTCAG
Source organism: Hedychium gardnerianum (assembly GCA_038050645.1). Taxonomy (NCBI): domain Eukaryota; kingdom Viridiplantae; phylum Streptophyta; class Magnoliopsida; order Zingiberales; family Zingiberaceae; genus Hedychium; species Hedychium gardnerianum. Next base: position 14,816 of record JBBUKS010475332.1, read on the forward strand.
GGATTCCACCGTCTTGGCGGCGAAGAAGAGGCAAGCGAGGATGTAGCCTCTGCGGCGGCGTACGCCGCCGGAATCTTTGTCGGAGATGAAGTCCACGAGGCCGGCGATGAGGAAAGGGCCGAGGTAGGAAGAGAGCGTGTTGAGCCCTGCAAAAAGTAGCAGCAGCTTGGGCGTTAGATTTGAGCAAGGAGAATGCCGATTCAAGGGAATGCAAATCCTTCTGTGCATATACCGGCGAAGATCGCATTCAGCGCCAAGCCTCTCCGAACAGAGTGGACGATCGCTCTCTGGAACGACGACGATTCGGCCTTGCGCTTGCGCAGGGATTCCTGAAGAAGACAGAAGGAAGCTTTGGCGGATTCCGATCGAGGAACGCGAGGAACGTGCGAAAGCTCGAGCCTTTCGGCTCGGCCCTTTTCGAAGAGAGGGCTCAGCCACCCGAAGGTGAGGCGGCTCCAAATCCCGGCGCCGGTGAAGCCATCGCAGTCCGCCTCATTCACAAGCAACGGCTGCTCCAGTTCCGGACTGGAATCCGAGGAACTCATGGGAGAAGCAACTAGGGTTTAACAATTAATTGCATTAAAGTCGGAAAACCTAGAGAATCAAGATTGGGGAAACTGTTCCATTGAAGAGGAGGAGTAGGAGGAGGAGGAGGCGCTCAAGAACCCTAATCGAGAAGCCGTACCGCCAAGAAACCATTTTGGCGTTACTGCCGCAACGCTTATCTACCATTGCCAGCGCGGCGCGGAGCTCGAACCTCCATGACCCATACCTCAATCCCGATTACCGAATCCAGGAATCTTCGAGAGGTGCGAAAGCTGCCACTGCCGAGACTGGACAAGATGTCGCCACCCAATGTCGTCCATGGCTTTCACATGCTGCTGGATTAATCCCGCATCACGGGGAAGAAGAGGAAAAAGGTAGATTAATCGATCGATCGAACCAATGCCAAAACGGAAGCCAAGCCCTAACCCTCTGCAAGAACCGATCTTGCGATGTAAAAACAGGAAAAAACCAATAATCTCTTTCCGAATCAGACGGCTCCATGGATGGCAGCTGGGGGAGCATGCGTGGCGGAGCAGGTCGATCGAGCTATTAATTTTTTTAATTTTCATTTTTACTATTTTGATGGAGAAAACTTGCAGGAATCTTCCGACAAACCAAGAACAGCCAAACGGTGACAAGATTCGCATCCTGAAATCATCAAAAACAAAGATATATATCCATATATACGATCGTCAATCATGAAATGCATGGTCCCGGGAGAATCTGCAATTGCTTTTGTTAAGGAATCAGGGATTGAAAAGTGTGGATAAAGGGTGAGGAGGACGGATCGCATGCGTTTGGCCTGTGGCGGTATGTGGCGGGCTCGTGACCGCGCTGCGTGGTGCGTGCATGGGCCATGCATGAACGCGCGGGCTTTTAATTTGGCGGTTTGTGCTGACACGGTTCTCGAATGTCAAACCGGCCAGTTGTCAATTGGGTTGGCCGGACCGGGTCGGACCACATACTCACTCGATCGATAATGGTTCCGCTGTGAATTCTCTTTCGCGCACTTTGTTTGGATTTTTCGTAATTAAAATAGAAATGATAATTGTCCTCTCGCTATCTCACTTGCACCTCTAAATTATATTTAAAATTTATGTAAAAAGAATTTTAAATATTATCGACACATTTTTCAGGTGAGGTCGAATGGGCTTTTGGTGGGTTGTGCTGACACGGCTTTTAGATCAGATCTGACTAGACGGGTGAGGAGATGGACGATATGATAAGACACTTGTGATTAGAGGTGTCCATTGGATAATGGTTCCATTGCTAAGTCTCTTTCGCATATTTAGTTTGGATTTTGAGTGATTAAAGCTAAAATGACAATTGCCCTCTCGTGATGGCAAAATGTAAAATAATTTTTTATTATCGAGAAAAAAATCATGAATAATTATTAATTTTTAAATAATTATTATTATATAAAAAAAATAGAAATCTGATAAATATTTCACCGTCAAAAATTGACCTCTAAAATTCTTAATGACAAAGTCCCATTAACTATCTGCTCATCTCAGGGGAACGACAATTGCCCTCTTGCTACCTCTAAACTTAAAATTTATCATCTTTCTAAAATTGTAGCCCAATGCATGAATTTCTTGTTACGGAATTCCGAGAAGGGTCGAATTATATTCGGTCAATAATAACTTTACTTTACTTTTTTATAAAAAATTATTTTCACGACTCAAATTCGCGATCTCAATCTCACATAACAACTATTTTATCTTTATGCTAAGTTTCCTTCATAGAGCAAAATTTACATAAAACGAATCTTAAATATTAATATATTAAAAATAAATATTCCAATTAGAATTTTTTATTTTAAAATTAATTCATGAAGTACATGAAATTTATTGTATCTATTAAAAAAATCAACACTTTTCTAAATAAATATAAATTTATTAATCAAAATAAAATACACATTTTACCAGATTTAATCAATAATATTACATCGAATGATGATCATAATAGGACGGCAGGCCCATGAGCCACTCAGAACCCAAGATCCATAGAGCCCACTATACTTTTGGGCCCAATAACCACTATATATTAAATAAATTTATGATCTTTTTCTATTTTATTTTATTAATAATTGATACTAATTTTTGATTATTTGTAAGATAATTGGTTTTCAAAAAAGAAATTTATAGCATTGCATTATATAATCCTTTTCATCAAACAATTTTCAAAAAAAAAGATATTTGCACCTTAAAGTAAATAAATTAAAGATAAATTGTGAATAAATATGTGAAAAAGAAATTTTTAAAAGATAGATTTAATGAGAAAGCCATATAAATTGCATATCTTAAATATATAAGATTATGATAAAAAGGTGTTCTAAATTTTTTAAAATTTAAAAAATCTATTTATTTATTATATTTATTAAATTATTATTTCAACTAAATTATGAAGATAAAGATGTCAACAACAAAGATTTTGACTTTTCAAATAAATTTTTTAATAAATAAACTTAAACAAACTTAAAAGCGCAGTCAAATTTGAAACTTTCAAATCTAAAAGAACTGACCTTAAAATTTTTAGTAATTAACAAAAAAAACTAAAATTAAAAAAAAAATGTATTAAGATTAAATTATATGCACTTGCAATTGATCTATGCTTATTTTAGTCCATCATGATTAATTTAATTAATTTTAAAATGATCAAAATATTAAATGAAACATTTTATTTCGGTCCTAATCATTGATATAGTTAATCATTTTGTAGCAACCTGAAAATATTGAAAGTCCGAGGAGTGAAATGCAATAAACAGTCTCATGGTGTTGGAAACGAGTGAAGGCAACCGTAAAGAGCGAGACAGGTCTTCTTCTCTCCCTTTCTCGTCGATCTCAATTTGAGCCAAAGAGATAGAGGTCGATCGAGAGAGTAATCCGCGCGGAAGATCCCTCGATCGGGCGAGCAAGCAAGCGCAAAAAGGTATTGTTTTCTTCCTCGCTCCCCTCGCTCCGTCTCGGCGATCGTGTTTTTGTTGCCTTCGATTTGGTAAAGGTCCGTCTTTTGATCATTCTTGCTCTTTGACTTTCGTCCTCCGCTGCGTCGTAGCGTCGGATTGACCTATCGGGACCGCTACCAGATCGCTTCGAGTCGGCTTACGGCGGCCCGGCGAATTTGGGGCAGGGCGTGGAAAAAATTCGCCGCTAGATTTCGAGGTCGATTTGTGCTGTTTGATCGAGGAGAAAACGAGCTCGGAGAGGTGGTATGTTCTTCGTTGATTTCTTTTTGATTTGCTCCAAATAGTGGATCCTTCCTCGTGTGATTTCTCCTTCTGATTGTGGATGTCCCCCGCAACTTGCTCTAGGTTTTTGGAATCTTATGATCATGGAGATCGACTAGAAATCTATCAAGTACTTCACTAGATATCTAATAGATAAGGCAAAAGGAAGAACAATGAGCTCAGACAAACATTGGTTATGAGTTTTTTCCTTTCCCTCTGAAGCACATCCTTAAGATCTCACACTCTTGTTATTCTCCATATTGAAGATCTAGCCTTCCAGCATGCTTAAGCAGATACTAAGCCGGCTTCCGAGGAAGTCGTCAAAATCACTGGACAGTAGTTCTGTTGGTGGACCAATTCCTCCATCCTCTTCTAGCAGCTCAAGGAGTGGAGATTTGCAAGCCAGTAGGTTCACAAGTCTTGACAGTCAAGTCCCTCCCGGATCAAGTTCTGGGCTAAATAATCTAAACAGACATTCGCTACCAGTTAATTCGAGATTAGATGGAAATTATGCCATGGCCAACTATGAAGCTTTGCCGAGTTTCAAGGATGTTTCGGCTTTGGAGAGGCAGAGTTTGTTCATGAGGAAGTTGGAGTTGTGTTGCGTCGTGTTCAACTTTACTGACCCGACGAAGAACTTGAAAGAGAAAGAAATAAAGCGACAGACATTGTTGGAGCTTGTTGATTATGTGACTTCAGGAAGCGGAAAGCTACCGGAGAATGCAATTCAAGAAGCAACCAGGATGGTGTCGACCAACTTGTTCAGAAATCTAGCTCTTCCACCTCGGGAGCACATGGTTTTAGAAAAAATCGATGCTGAAGAAGAAGAACCTGCAATGGATCCAGCATGGCCTCATTTGCAGGTTGTCTATGAGTTCTTTCTTCGGTTTGTTGCATCTCCAGACACTGATGCTAAGGTAGCAAAAAGGTATATAGATCATTCCTTTGTTCTTAAGCTCCTTGACCTCTTCGATTCTGAAGATCCTAGAGAGAGGGACTACTTAAAGACAATACTTCACCGTGTTTATGGCAAATTTATGGTGCATCGGCCCTTCATCAGAAAAGCTATAAACAACATATTTTATCGATTTATCTTCGAGACCGAGAAGCACAATGGGATCGCGGAACTATTGGAGATTTTAGGGAGTATCATCAGTGGGTTTGCCTTGCCATTAAAAGAAGAGCATAAACTGTTCCTGATTCGCTCACTAATCCCACTTCACAAGCCAAGGTGTGTCGCGATGTATCATCAGCAGTTATCATATTGCATAACACAATTTATCGAAAAGGATTGCAAACTTGCTGATACTGTTATAAGAGGCTTATTGAAATATTGGCCAATTACAAACAGCACAAAAGAAGTTATGTTCTTGGGTGAGTTGGAAGAGGTCCTAGAAGCAACTCAGCCTGCAGATTTCCAGCGATTTATGGTCCCACTCTTCCAAAAGATTGCTCGATGCTTGAATAGTTCTCACTTTCAGGTAGCGATCCTCTCAGCTCAGATCTAAATCTCTCATTTCAGATCATATCATGTATATTTTGTGCTTCAGAAAATATTTTCCTGCCACAACTTTTATTTCTATACCTTCTCCAAGAGCAATTATCTGATAGTACACATACCAATACATGGTAGATTCATTTTTTTTTCCTTCTAGATATTTTTCTAGGTTGTCATCACAACCGTCTCCCGTGTGTGAGTTCATCTATATTCTATAACTTCATAGATACAGATTGAGCATGCCACATCTAAATCAGCCATTTTCTAGGCGAAAGTATACAACTCTCAGATGAATGATCTATTATTGAAATTACTTAGTGAGTAATTTGATTGGTCATTCCTGTGCCTGAGTATTGTATCTGACTAGTTTGGTTGTTCTTGTCTTCTTTGCATCGATAGTCCTGCCATCATTAGATTGTGATGTGACATGGAGTTTTGAAATTACTGTCTAATGTCATCAGCTTTTGTGTGTCTGAGTAGCTTGTCCATAAAAAAAAAGGAAAAAAAAATTATATCAAACTTTAGCCGAGCTCATGTTCAGCTAGCATACAGAAGCAGCGTTGATGTTTGTGTTAATCTTAGTCGATCACTTCATTATTTCTTCCACCTAAACTTGAAGCGGCTAGTACATCTACGATAAAAGGAATAAGCTTAAGATATCGGAATTAGGTTGACAATTGGGCACGTCCAGATGTGTAAAGGAGTACTTATTTTTATGTTCTCGTCAAAGTGTAAGATGTAAATAAAGTCTTATTGTTTCCTTATTTGTATGACATTTCGATTTGCCATCATTTACCTGTAAAATATAAATCAGGAAGCAAGCAAGCTAAATGTATTCTCAATAAGATTATAGTATTTTTCTTCTAGATTTCACAATCTTGAATTTATTCTTATGCATGCTATTAGAAGAAAACTATCGGGCGAATTCCTTGGTTCTTTTCCTCAGCATTTCCAAAGATGATGTACCAGTATATTTGGTCATTCGAGCTTCAGCATCCATCGTGCTCTAACATTTTGACCGGCATGATGAAGTTATATCGGATGTTCAATGATATTTGTACTCCTTGTTTGTTATCTCTGTTTAACTCACTGATCTAGATATTAGATTGCTTCGTCGTAGGTGGGTAGTTATGTTTTTGTTAGATTGATTTCTGAATGCTAATGTTCGTAGAATCTTTCAACATAGTTAAAGAGAGTTCAGTGACGCCATTTGTTTTTCTGATTTTGATGGAAAGACTCTGATCTAATCTTTTGCTGTCTTTAGGTGGCAGAAAGGGCATTGTTTCTTTGGAATAATGAGCATATCGAGAACTTGATCAAACAGAATATCAAGGTTATATTACCTATCATCTTTCCTGCACTGGAGAGAAACTCAAAGAGCCACTGGAACCAAGCTGTTCAGAGTCTCACCCTCAACGTCCGCAAACTATTATCCGATCACGATCCCGATCTGTTCGCAGAGTGCTCGAAGAAGTTTGAGGAAAATGAAGCAAAACACATGGAAATTGTTTCAAAACGCGAAGCCGCATGGAAGCGCCTTGAAGAAGTTGCTGCTTCGCATACGACAAACAAGGAAGCGGCAGCTCAACATACTTGATCTGACACGGCTGCAGCTCTTGGTATGGATGCTGCTTCTACAGATTGTTTGGCAGTTTGGCATTCAGAAAAGTGTAGGGCTAAACTGTGCATAATAAGAGGTGCTGAAGACACAAAAACAAGTTGCAGCATTGTTCGACATGGAGGATTTAAGGGTGGATCTTATCTCTTCACTTGCTGTTTTGTGAATTGTTCATGGATCGTTTTGTATTCTTTTTTTATCGAATGGACCCTGGTAAAGGTCTCGACTGATGGTGTGGTTAAGATCGGTATTAGTGTTGACAAATGAGAAGAAACTCTGTTTCTATTTTATAAATTATAAAGGTAAGAGATAACATTCTGTACAATGCAGAGTATTGTTCAGTAACACAAACCTCAAATTGAAGCTTAGCTTCGTGTCGATTAACTAAGTGGTACATAACAGTCGCTAACATTTGATTCTCTTATCGTAATGTATAAGGAGTACAAAGCTCATTTCAGTGATACAAATAGAAAACTGGAATGTATGAGACAAGGCACCTTATTTGAAACAAGGTCATTTCACTAACGAATCTTATCGCAATAAGGAATTTCTCCTTCAGGAAGTTCCCAATGGTCCACCTCCACCCCTTGTTCGTTCTCCAGCGGTTCATTCTCGTTATCTCGCTTTTGAACTTTAGGTATATAACGCCTAAAATAGTTAGGAAAGAATAATAAGAGCTAGTATGTATCATGTATATAAAGAAGTATCATAGTTATATTGAAGTGAGCAATTTGAACAATAACATCAGTAATATGTAGCAGTGCTATGCTACACACAACAAAATCAATAGTTACAAAAAATATAAGTTGATTAACCAAAAACAGATATGAAATACAAATATAATTCTTGTGCCTCTTATAGAGAGATGGTTACCGACCAAACGAGTGCCCGGGGCAGGGCTCGAGTCAAGCTCGGGGCTTTGTTTTAAAATATATAAGTTGATAAACACAAGTATCATCCATCAGTAATATGTATCAATGGTATGATACACACAAGTACCCAAATCAATAGTTAAAAATATAAGTCGATTAACCAAAAGCTAATAGAAGTAGTAACCAAGGAAAAACAGATATGAAATATGCCTCTTATAGAGATAGAAAAACACACTACACCAACGGCAGTATAGAGAAACTACGGTACCAATTCACAAATCCTGAATAGACCTTGACTCACTAATGGGACCTTGTCAACAAGCTCCAAGGGGTTGGTAGAGTAGAAGGCACTGGCTCTATCAGAAAAGAACAAGAACAGGATTACCAACGGTACCATTATCAGACGGTTATCGACCAAACAAGTGCCCAGGGCAGGGATCTTTTGTTTTGATTCAACCACTAGTACAAGGGAAGGAATCATGCAATACTAGGAATAGCAGTTAGTGGTCTCCCTGGGGGAATGGAAGGGGTATACTGATCCAATTAATTGCCTTACTTTCACAGAAAGCAGTGAGTTCAAGCAGTTAGGGCAAGCAATGAGAAAGACCTTGTTAGCAGTGAGTCCTACAATCTTTACATTCAATAGAAAGAGATAGTCCATGGTGATTTGACAGATTACTCACCCAAAGCAAACACTGATATGAGATAGATCATAGCAACAATCTGTACATGATTTCCTTTTCCTTCGATTGAAAAAGATAGAACAAATGATGGCAAACCACGGAATTGATTCCTGAACATGATCATGCTCACACATGTAGCTGCAATATATTCGAGTAAAATACCAATTTTTCGATACTGGAAGGACGGCAGAATCTCATTTTTTGCAATCTCAAATTGACTACTTCAGAAAATTAAAGTAGTTTCTTGGAAAACCTAAAGAAATGAAAGTTCAAGACGGTACCATTTCCGATTCCTGCGGGCGGCATCCCGGACCTTGCGCTTCTTCTTCTCCAGCGTGTTCTCGAACCACCTCCGCCTCTTGCACTCCTGGAGCACCCCCGCCTTCATCACCTCCCTCTTGAACCTCCGCAGCAGCGACTCCTCCGGCTCGTCGTCGGGGATCACCAACTGCGCGTTGTAGTTCCCGCCCTTGGCATAGAGAACGTTCGCCCAGGCCAGAGCGGGGAAGCATATTCCGACGATTCCAGCCTCTCCCGCCGACGAGGGCTGAACGATGGCGGCGCTGTTGATGGGGCGCGGGAGGAAGCCGGTATCTGATTGGATCGAACGCAAAGGAAAAAGCGAAGAGAGGAGAGGAGGATGAGGAGAAGGGTTTTTCTTGGTGGAAAGCGGAAGCGGCGGCAGGGAAGAGAGGAGGCCGCGGAGAGCGAGCGACGCCATGGCCGATGTCTTTTAGGTTGGAACCTTCTTGTATGATCTTAAAAGGGAAATTTAAACTCGTCCTCATATTCTACCTATTTTTTCAAAATACTCTACAAAAGTTTCAAAATAGTTAAAACACCCCTCGAAAGTTTCAAATTTGTAATCATTTTACCATGGCACTTTCTAACGGCCTCGTCCCCATCGTGGAGCCGGAGATCCTTTCCGATGGCCGGCACGATATCGCGCGATGCGCCGATGTCACCGAGAGGGTGCTCGCCGCGCGCTACAAGGCGCTGAACGACCACCATGTTCTCCTCGAAGGCACTCTGTTGAAACCTAACATGGTGACGCCGGGATCGGACTCCGGGAAAGCGACACCCGAAGTGGTGGCGGAACACACCGTGCGGGCCCTCCGGAGGACTTCCCCTCCGGCGGTCCCGGCGATCGTCTTCCTGCCTGGAAGACAGAGCGAGGAGGAGGCCACTCGCCAGCTCAATGCGATGAACAAGCTCAGTGAGAAGAAGCCATGGTTGCTTTCCTTCTCGTTCGGGCGTGCGCTGCAGCAAAGCACCCTCAAGGCGTGGACCGGGAAGAAGGAGAAGGCCAGGGCTGCAAGGCGAACTCGGAGGCGACGCTCGGGGCCTATAAGGTCGATGCTGCAGGAGGTGAAGGGGTCTCAGAGAGCCTCCATGTCGAAGACTACAAATACTAGTCATTTATAAGATGAGTAGGAATAAGTTGTTGCTTCCCTGCAAGAATAATGTAGTTTGATCCACTTTACATAGATAATTGATTCTATCCGTAAAGTTTACGGGGATGAACTGATGACTAATACATGAGGTATTATCATCATGAGGTCTGGGAATTAAATCCTGATTAGTAGTCAGATTCCTGCCCTCCCTTATGCACTAGTCACTGTTCGGGTTGACTAGACTAGCCTTCGTAATTTACCTCCTCCGTGTTGGTCTTGGGACGAACTGGCGGGGGCGCTGGGGGCGAGCGTTTCGCCTTTTTGCCAGAATGATGATGAATTTTTAATAAAATACAACAGCTCTTTATATTTACGGTTTCAATTTTTTTTAAAAATCTAATTATTGATCATATTTTGAAATGATTATAAGAATTAATTTTCAAAATCTTTCATCTTTTTCATTGAAGAGGTTATACTTTTATAATTATTTATTTTTTATAATTTAAATATTCGCCCCGCGACAATTTTCTTTGCTTATTTACCTTATATGATAAATTCATAACATAATTTATACTCCAACTTCTAAAATATTTATCTTTTATAATTATCTATTCTACTTGTGTAGATGATGATACATATGGATATAAAGAAGGATTTGATAGTCTTTTTCAGGATAGACGATTGATTAGTGCATAGAATATTATCATCATGAGATCTAGAGTTAAATTCTAATTAATAATCAAGTTTCTATTCTCTTCATATATTAATTATTATTTGGATAGTAGTCATCTATAATTTACTTTCTCCGTATTTTCTTGGATGAATTAGCAAAAATGTTGGGATGAACATTTAATCTTTTTGCCACTATACAAAGAGGATTTGATAGGAAAATTTAAATATTTATCTTATTATAATATAATTGTAATAATAGATGATTATGTTAATTCAGATATTTCTCACCGTCCGTTTTAAAATTATATGAAGATAAATTTATAATCGATCGTTAAGTGGTTAAGAAGTGGGAGTTTTTTTTTCTTAAGAATATTTATTTATTAAAAATTAAATTTTATTTTATTATAATAAATTTATTATCTATTAACTAATAATTTATTATGATATAATTGGATCTATTTAATAACGAGTGTCATAGAGCACCTCAAATCTCAGGAAATTATGTATTATTGTTTATGCAAATTAAGATAGTGGAGCCCAGCGACCACAACCTCGACAGCGATCCCGTCGCTTATATTTTTCATATTAAAAATATTTTTATTTTGTTATAATAGCCACGAAGTAAATTCGTATAAAATTAAATTATTTTTAGTTAATTTAATAAAATATTATATATAGAGTACTTATATATAATTGTTTATAAATATAATTAATATTGATTAATATCATTTAAAAATATTAAAATCACAATAAAAAAATAAATTTACTTTTGATTATTTTAAAATTTGGACGGTATCTTAAAAAAATAAACTTAAACTTGGTTATGCAAAATGAAAAATTTCCATAAAACTTTATAAGGACACGTAACTCAGTGAGAAAGCTTATTAAACCACGGTACTCCGCTAGGGTTTCATTGGCTCTTCCTTTCCCCTTACTTTACGGGACAGGTGTACCTCCATGGCGAAGGCGATCACGCTGAGGAGCTCCGACGGTGAGGTATTCGAGGTCGACGAGGCGGTAGCCATGGAATCTCAGACCATCAAGCACATGATCGAGGACGATTGCACCGACAATGGCATTCCTCTGCCGAACGTCACCTCGAAAATCCTATCGAAAGTTATCGAGTATTGCAAGAAGCACGTGGAAGTCTCCGTCGCTACTGCCTCGAAGTCATCCGATGACGCCTCCCGGCTTGATGACGAGCTCAAGTTCTGGAATTCAGAGTTTGTTAAGGTCGATCAGGCCACCCTATTTGATCTTATACTGGTGAGATCTCTGGCCGTTTCCTCTTCTTCATTGCTTCTTCTTCTTGCATTCATTGATGGATACGTGCCGCTAGTCGAGTTACATATTTAATTGATGAACTCAGAGATGCACCTCTGTTATCTGCGTTTGCGTATGCTTATTGATCTCTGGTGATCGGTAATCTTGATGTAATCTTGATGGAAATAATTGTTTCAAGAGCATTAATTATCAGCCAAATAAACCAAATATGATATATGACTAAATAACCTTGATAAAAATTATGATAGCAAGACTTTCTTAATTTTGAAATCCATTTCATCCATGTCTTTTAATAACGATGCAGTAAATTTTATATACTATATTTTGTTTAATCCAGCATCTTAGTGAAATAAATTTATTTAGAAAAATAAATTTGATGAATGCGAATAACTGCATCAGATATGATATGAATGGAAAAGTGAGTGCAAAGGTTCCTTTACATGTAATTTGATTTTTTTTATTTCTGAATATTTATGAAGTTTAATAGTTCTTGAGGGCTTATATTTTTGCTGCTTCTGTACCACTAGTGGTTCACCGTTTGTAATATATTACTTGAAGGAGGACAAGTATTTGCTGCATGAAATTAACTTTTTCTCTGTACTATAGACTTATGCTGTGATACTTGGTCCTTTATATGAGAATGAGATCACTACTATGAAACAGTGACAGCTAAGATTTGTTAGTTTTGAAATCCATTTCATGCATGTCTCTCACTAATGATTGATGTAATTTTATCTTGATTATATACAATGTTTTTGTTTAATCTTGATATGAACAGAGAAGTGAATGTAACAGTTAGTTTTATTTTTCTTCACGTCTACTTATAAAGTTTGATAGTTCTAGTGGCTTTGTAATTATTTCTTAAGGATGCAACTGTTGCCTTCAATTAGCATAACATGATCATTTGAAATGTGTTTGACATGTTTTGATAGCTAAGATTACGTTGCTGCATTTGTAACACTAGTGACTTACCCTTACATGTTTACATAAGACTTAAGGAGGTTAAGTAATTGCTATATAAAATTTGAACTTGTTGAACGTCTACTACATTTATATTGAAATACCTAACTACTACTATACAACCATAATAAAATATGATATTTCATGCCTATATGTCTAAGCATGCGTACTCAAATACTGCATGTGGACTAGATCAATTGCAATCACATACATTGTCATTTTAAACCTCAAACATAATGCACTGTTGGGGAATCAAAGAAAAATGTAATTAGTTGGAGTCTAGTATAGCTAAATGCCATAATCTCCTATACAAAAACAGTATTAAAAAGTTTCCAAGTAGATCAAAACATTAGTACACAAAACAAAAGTTAAGAGGGTTTCTTTGCCTTGGCAACCTTTTTATACTGCCAGTAGCTGTAATGTATTTAATACAATATTTTAAATTAGGAACACGTTAGTAACTTAATCTATTCTTTTAGGGAGGAAAACTGATAAGGCAATTTGGTATGTGAATTGTTGAGGGAATAATTCATTGCAATTAACTATGTGAACTAGCCAGGTTATTGTACAGTAACAGTTCCAAGAGTAATATAATATGTACATGCTAGGATGCTAGATTTAAAAAAAATGCCAATTCTAGAAAATTTGACATGCCTGCATAAATTAGTTTTCTACTGAGATAGGGTGTCACCTAGGTCATTCAATATGTTTTATTTTCATTCTTGAGATTTGACTTAGTATATAAGAGTTTCATTGTAATTGGTCTTTCTTGTTTTATTTTTTTATTTGAGTCTGCAACGCTTATTACCAAATTAAAATCTAGTTTCATTGTAATTTAGCTTTAGTTTTTCTATATTTGGACTGAGAGATTTGAAAATACATGTTGTTCTATTTTTTATTGATCTTGTTATATCTATATCTGTTTGTTTGTAGTCTTGACTAGTGATTTCCATTATTCTATAATAGCTAACAAGGATCTTACTTTTGTAATTACAACACACATTCACACTAACAAGGCTCTTGTGATTTCCTCAAGCAATATGTGACCTTTACCCTGTTGAGTCACCTAGTTCTTCAAGTAACATAGATTATACCCCATGTTTCATGTTGAGTTATAGACTTGGCCATGTCTGGCCAATCCAAATGTATTTTTAATAATTAAAATTCAAATATTTAACTGAATATATATATTTTTTTTCAAAAAAGTATATCAAAAAAATGTTATAAAAGCTAACTCAATGTAATTTGGCCTAAACTGAATTGAATTTAAAAAATAAAGCAAAATTTATTCAAAAGATCCTGCTAATTTTTTTTGTTGAGCATCAGTTTGTCATATTTTTTTAACAACAAATTGAATTTCTTAATATGGCTTTTAATAATCTATCATTTTAAGTATACATTGTTTTATGCTTGTTGGCGGTGGCGGGCATATTACCTACTAGGATATCACTTGGTATTGGCCAACAATTTTAGCCGTGCCTGAATTACTTAATAATGATCTCTTAGTTATTCATATTCAATTTAAAGGTTTAATGTAAGGATTGAATTCTTTAACTAAGCCAGGATTTCAATCCCCATATGGCTCAAGATAGTGTCACTAACGCCAATATTGGTGTTTGAAGTTGTGAGGAAGGTGTAGGGGGCACCGATGTTGGAGGAAGCGGAAGGAGAGTAGGACGGTCAGAGGTGTGCCGAAGGAGGAAAAGGGACACCTATGCCATGGGAAGAGGAAGAAGAGTTGGAGTCAGATTGGTGTTGGAGGTGTGCTGAGGAGAAAGATGGTGTTAGTATTGAAGGAAGATGAAGGAGAGGAGGAAGAATGCCGGTGTCGGGGGAAAAGGAAGACGAGGAATAGGAGGTGAGGAAGCCTACGGAGCCAACATTGGAGTTGACGAAGTTAGGATTTTGGTTTTGATGCGGAGGAGGAAGCCGCAATGGAAGCGGAGAAATGTTTGAGTGTTACGGAAGATGCTGACAATATCAAGATTTTGTATGCCAGTCAGCAGGTGGAACAAAGTGTTTCACCCTTCTTGATCTGCACGGCTTGAGCCTTTAAATGATGGTCAAATGATTATCAACTATTTTGTTTTTGTGAAGCTGTGTTTGTTGGCGTTCTTGAAAAAACATTCTTTTTACACATTTGTCTCGTGCATAATTTTTCATTCCTATCTACCTTGATCACTTTGGATGTTTGATAGATGTCCTCCATAATTGTTCATTTGCCATCTGTATTAGCTGCATTTTTTTTTCCATTTATGTCAAGCATCTCATTAGTCTGCTGCTGTTTCACTTTCTCATGCTTGTCCAGTTTGAGGAGCTGTTCATAATATCCATCTTGTCTCTATTTACTTGCAGATAATGAAATCAAGAGCAGCCTGGGTAGGCTGAACTATGATAAATTCAAATTAAAAGCAAATCAAACATGATTCATACATGTATAAATTATTGTAGTTCCTACTTAGAAGCATCACTTGCCAATCAAGTATGAGGTAGAATTGCTGTTAGAGTTCCACCTGATAGGATTTGGAGATGGAATGACTCAATTTGAGTTCTTTTGTCTTCTATGAATGTTGCTATTCTTCTCCTTGTTTCATATAGTACGCAAAGGTGTTGGCTTTGATTGTTTATTTGGATACGTGTGAAGATACACACGCCTGAATTTATTCTCTTATTTAACTGCATCCTAGGATGAAACCTTTTGTGAATTTTTTTCTCTCCCAATTAATTGCTTCACAATGACTTAGTGAGTAGGTCGCCAAGCAACTACCTTGGCTATTCTCTCTGTACTTTTTTTTCTTTCTGATTTTAATTGTGTTCTGTATTTTCAGGCTGCAAACTACCTGAATATAAAAGGGCTTCTGGATTTGACTTGCCAAACTGTGGCTGATATGATCAAGGGAAAGACTCCTGAAGAAATTCGCAAAACATTTAACATCAAAAATGACTTTACTCCAGAGGAAGAGGAAGAAGTTCGAAGGGAGAATCAGTGGGCCTTTGAATGACATGCTATCTTTTTTCGTAAGACGTTTTGACCCTCAATCGAGCTCTTTTATGACTGTGGTACCGGCAATGGTTATTTTGAATTTTTCTTGTAGTGTTGCCCTATGTCTGTGCTTTGTGGGTTCTAGGACGATTGATACTGAATGCCCAAAGACTATTTTTTACATCAGGAACTGGTTTGTGGTTCTCAATGACAGTGTCATATGATGATTGAAACTAAATAATTGCCAACAGACTTGATTTTATATCAGGAACTTGTTTAGCTTCTCCCATTGGTTTTTTTCTTCTTAAATTGGACCGATTAATACAACCAGCAGCAAGCATATATTAAGCTAGACGTTGAACTGGATCATTGACTGAACTTGAGTTAGTGTAGTTTAGGATTGATTACAAAATCATTTTCCCCTCAAGGTATAACGAATTTAGTATGAACTAGAAAAATAAGGAAGTATACTACTGATGCGCCTATGCAGTTAATCATATGAGAAATTGGAGTCTAAACATGTCAATTTCCGGGGACGAAATAATTTGTATCCTTTCACCTAATCCGAAGGCCTGAAAAATTCAAGATGTATCGAGCGCTACTGGATTCGTATCGAGGAAATCCCTGACAGCGTCGTGGAAAGCAGACATGCCAAGATTTCATGTAAAATACCTTTAACTTTAACAATAGCAAAAAGGTAAAATCATCAATTTCTTCAAGGTGATTCCATATTTTTTAGATAGGAGTAAATTATGGAGAATTTTATTCAATAATAATAGCATATGTAAAGGGATAAGATAATCAACGGAGCATTTCACATTCATTGAGAATCAATTTCAGATTTATCTGTAATAATATTCCTTTATGAATCATCTACTAGCCCATGAAAACATGTAAAACACCTTTAACGTTAGATTGAAAATGACTAAAATTAAATCAAAGTTGGATGTTATTAAAGGAACATTAAAGTTCTTTCATATTAGATTTGTCCATTTATTGACCGTAAATGTTGGATGCAATTTGTAAAGATTCACTCTATTTTTAATTATTATTATTATTTTAAATTTAATAAACATGTCTCTTTTAGTACAATCTTTGATTGTTGACACTAGTTCTTTAAAATAAGAGTTTTAAACTCAAAATAAAGATTAAATATATATTTTTTTAAAGACAATATTGATAGTTTAGGATGTAAAAAGGATCTTCTATTTCAAAATAGGAATACTTTAAATTTTTAAAACTTGATAAACTATTTCAAAATACAAATTAACCATGATCATCTCAAACTCGGATAAAAAAGAAAAGTTACATTAAATTGTCAATCAGCATTAAATTAAGGCCAATGTTTAAGAATGATTTTTTTTTGTCTCATTTAGTAGGATAAAATTTGATTATTATTATTTAAAAACTATTTAGAGATGAGAGGTTGAAAAATCACAACTTAGGTTTAAAATGATTTGAGCAAAAGGAATGATGATTTACTTAATGATGGGCGAAATAAAACTAATACATTTTATTTTATTTTTTTTTAAAAATCTTAAGTAATATGGAATTTAGGTTCCTAGGAGACTTATGCTTCCACTTATTTTATTTTCTACTTCTCTTGTGGCTTTACTACTAGGGTTGAGAAAAATATCAAAAATTTTAGTATATCAGTATTAGTATACCAAAAATTTTAGTATACCAAATTTTTTGATATACTGAAAAGTTTGATATGGTATTATACCGTACCGAAATTTTCGGTATCAGTATTAGTATAAAATTAATATTTTTTTGGTATTTTGAGATATACTGAAATATCTAATATATTTTTTTTTATAAATTATTTATTATTTTATTAGGTTTAAAAGTTGTATTGAGATTTGGATGAGACTCAATTGGCATAAATATAAATTATTTATTATTCTTTAAAAGTTTATGAACTTTTTAGGAGAGAAAAATTCTACCTTTCCCAACTCCTCCATCATCGCCGACTCCGAAAAAACCATGCCACTCCTCCCCACCTCAAGCTCGTCAACGTCCCTCTCTATGGCCAACTTCCTATCTCTTTCTTCTTCTCTTAAAACCCTAACCCAAAATCATTTTCTCATCTCCCTTCTTATTTCTCTTCATGATCCTTAACCCGAATGCGTATATACTCCTCGATTTACTTGAAGTATTTGTTGAAGTATTCATCATCTTCACCAAGGCTATTCTCGGATTTTGGCAAGAAAGCCAAAGGTTTGATTTCTCTTATCCAACTTTTTCCTCTCTTTTTTGGATTTAGCATTGTATTTACTCATTAGGTTTCAGATCACAAATTCTCAGTTTCCACATACAACAATCATATAAATTATTACCTTTTTCCAAGATGGAGTCTAATACGTTGCCAAGTTCATCCCAAATAACAAACACAACAGAATCTGAAACACAAATGTCTACAGGTCGAAAAGGATTAAGAAAATCTTCCAAATCAAATGCTCTTATAGCTCCTAAATTATCCAGGAGTATATTTTGGGAGCGTTGTGAAAAGGAGAAAAGGAAGTTGTGTGATGGGAGCGAACAACAAATACGAATATGCAAATATTGTAAAGTTAAGATACCAGCAGTTTACGGAAGTACTAGTGGGTTAAAAAATCACTTGATAAAGAGATGTAAGTCAAGTTCGCTCTACGAAGCGAGTGGGAATGATGAAAGTCAACCTATATTGACGAATGAGACTATGGGACAAGGAAATTCTTTGGTTTCTCATACTTTTAATTAGAAAAGATGTGAATTAAAATTGACAAGGTATGTGATTATAGATGAAGTGTCTTTTAGGGCTATCGAAGGAAAGGGGTTTGTAGAGTTATTGCATGAATTACAACCGAGATTTAAAATTCCTGATCAAAAGAAAGTTGCAAGTATGGTTTATGATCTATTCTTAGTTGAGAAAGCTAAGATACAAAGTGTGATTGGCGAGCAAAGGGTGAGTATCACAACTGATACTTGGACATCCATTCAAAACATAAATTATATGGTAGTGACAGCTCACTTTTTGGATAGTAATTGGAAGTTACATAATAGAATAATTAACTTCACAAAAATCACTAGTCACGTAGGGGAAGAAATTGGCAAGATGGTTGAGGTTTGTCTCAGAGAGTGGGGGATAGAAGAAGTCTTTTCAATTGTAGTCGACAATGCTTCCTCTAATGACACGACAATTGATTACTTGAAAAGAAGAATGAAAAGTGAAAATTCATTATTATTTGGAGGGAAATACTTGCACTTGAGGTGTGCGTGTCATAAACTTAACTTAATTGTTAAGGATGGCTTGAAGGAGCTTAATGTTTCAATTAAAGCTAAAAGAAATGCAGTTATTTTTATTCATTCTTCTCCATCAAGATTGAATAAATTTAGGGAGTTTGCCATGCTAGCCAAGTTTTCTAGTACATCAACCGTACCTATGGATGTCAAAACAAGGTGGAATGTAACTTATAAAATACTTGAAGTTGTAATAAAGTATAAATGGGTGTTCAAAAGGATGGCCGAAGAATGGTTGCCTTTTATGAATTATTTTCATGAAAAAGATGAAAAGGGTAAAGAAAGGATGGGGCCTCCAATTGTTGATGATTGGGAGAATACAAAGACTTTTGTACACTTTCTAAAAAAGTTTTATGATGTCACTTTGGAGCTAAGTGCATCAAAAAGTCCTACATCCCAATTAATTTATCAATGAATGATTGCACTACAAATTGAGATTGAGAGAAAGAGTATTGATGATTCAGATCCAACTCTTCAAAAGGTAGTATGTGCAATGAAGTTAAAGTTTGACAAATATTGGGGGAATTGGGATAATATGAACCCTTTGATATTTATTGGGAATATTTTGGATCTAAGGAACAAACTTCAGATGATCAAAGTCAATGTTAAAAAATTTGGAGGTACTTCTATAAGGATCCAAGAGTTCGTTGATATGGTTAAACAAAACTTAGTAACTTTGTGGACGAAGTACAAGGGAATAAATGATATATTGAATGTTGAGAGTCAAAGTATGCAAATAGAGTGTGATGGTGAAGATGGTGATACTAGTGGTGGTGGTCTTTGTGATGAATTATTTAATGATGTGGAAGCACAAAACGAAGAAGAACAACTTCAAGAGATATCCAATGAAGTGGATAAGTACCTAGCTGATGAGATTGAAAAATGATCTAATCAATCTTTTAATCTTTTGGAGTGGTGGAGAGGAAGTGAAATTATATACCTAGTCCTTTCAAATATTGCCAAGGATATTTTTGCAATTCCATGCTTAACCGTTGCTAGTGAGTCTGCTTTTAGCTTGGGCAAAAGGGTTGTGGATCATTTTAGGAGCAGTTTGAGTCCTAAAATGGTAGAGGCATTGGTGTGCACTAGTGATTGGCTAAGAGAGGAGGAGTTTAATTTTTGAAAAGATCCAACGGATGATGACCTTGAATTATATAAGGAAATTGAAAAGAGTAAGAGTTTTTTATTTAATTAAATATAAATATAAATAATATTTGTAGGATCGAGTGTAGTGAGAGGGGGGGGGGTAAATCATGTGTTTTAAATTTTTTTTTTATTTTTAAAATTCATTCGAAAAACACGAGTACACAACGAAAAAATAAAGTTAAAATAAAAACTAGTACACAATTGGTTTTACTTGGTTCGCAACCCTGCAGACTACTACTCCAAGGCTCACGCCCCTTTGGGACCTTTCCGATGGGCAATCCACTAAAATCCTCTTCCGAGAAATCTCTAGAAGAGTAATCGATCACAGAATGAGGGAAGTGCAACAACCCTACACTTCCCTATGCAATAACTGAATTAAAATAAAATGAAGTACAATTATTTTGTTACAAACACGTGAAGTGTGTTGGTGAAGATCTTGTTGCAGAATATGGTTCCGGCGTCAGTTCAATGCAACAGGGTTGTAGCACAATAATTTCAGAGCTCGGGGCAGTAGTATGACGAAGAAATAGCTTTCAATAGTGATAATCAAGGCTATTGTTCGAGACTTGTTTTATAACTTAATGGGGGTACCTCCATTGAGGCTGATTTGATTCGAAAAAATTACTATTTATCCACTCTGAGGTGCCTCCAAGCTGTTCGGGGAGCCTCCATCAATGACACGTGTCAACAACTTGCGAAAACTTAATTCTCGCAGTTTATCTACGCTGAGGCACCTTCATCAACCCGAGGCGCCTCCAGCGCCTTTGGATCTGAGGTGTCTCCATCCACTCAAAGCGCCTCTAGCTCCGAGGTGCCTCCATCCACTTGAGGCGCCACCAGTGCTGTTGACCACGATTTGAATTTTGACTTTAAACTCTGCAAAACCATGTTAGTGAAGAAAAATAACCTGCAACACAAAGTTAGACAATCTAATGTATGCAAAAATATATTTATGACTTAGATCCTATCTAGACACGACCAGGATTTAGTCACAATCTTAACTTAGCCAAGTTGGATCTAAGTTGGACTGACGCCTAACATCCCCACTGGGACTCGACCTCACTGGATTCGCTCCTTCAGTTTACTTACCTCACTTACCATTTGCCAACTTCCTTTCTTAACATCTTCTAACCCACCAGAGCTTTCTTTCAGAATCCCACATCTAGACTTCAGCCAGTCGTTTGGTCCTCCTCAACCTGACAAAACTTCCTACTAGCTATCTGGTCCTCTTTGACCTAGCTGGACTTCCTGTCAATCGTCTGATCCTCTCTAATTCGACTGGACTTCAGCCTGATGTCTAGTCCTCTAGATCCGTCAAGTTAGTTAGCTTGCACAGATAACTCAAGATACATTAAATCACAACATGACTTAACTTTGAACCTTTGACAACATCAAAATATAAGTTCGATTTTGGTGCTCCCTACACTAACAATCTCTCCATTTTTGATGTTTGGCAATCTGGTTCAAAGTTAAATTAAAAGATATAGGATTTTTTTTAAAAAAAAGACTCCCTCTCAAATTAAACTCTCCTCCTAAGTTTAATATCTCTGAGACTTTTCAAAAAAATTCTAACACTTAACTTTTACTCTCATTTCTCCCCCTTTGATACACATCAAAAAGATTGAGAATATTGCATAATTATTCAAAACCAATTTTTGAAAATTACCTCCAAGACAAAAATGTAGAATGATTATGTTGTACTTCAAATAATTTTCATGATGAAAGTGCAATTTCAAAAATATTTTCAAGTAGAAAGGTTTAGAACCAAAAATCTTTTCAAAAAGTATTTTTAAAGAATTTTACAAGAATAAGATTTTCCATGTTCTAAAATATTTTTCAAAAATATATTAGGTTTACAAAGTCTATTTTTCCAAAAGGAAATATTTTTAGAGTTAATAACATTAATTTTCAAAAAGAATTTGTAACAAAAAGAATTTAAAAAGTGCTTTAACAGGCAAAAAGAGTGTTTTCAAACATTATTTTTAAAGTTAGGATTTTTTTATATAATTTTCAAAGGGACTGCAACTAGCTTTTGAAATTTGTTAAAAAAAAATTTGAAGACTTTGCTAAGGAAATATTTTTCTAGCAATTTTCAAAACTATAATAATGCATTTCCAAAGATAACTAATACATTTTCAAAAATTTAAAAGTAAATGATAATATTTTACAAGAAGATTTCAAAGGAATTTTTTACAATAGATAAATTTGAAAATTTAAGCTCTCCCTTAACCTGTCACTCCTTAGGACATTCTTATTAATCACAAGCACTACAAAAAAAATTTGCGTATATCGACGGGATTTTCAGTTGGTAACTCACACTACTAACGAAATAACGACTAAGCCTAAGACGTCAAAATTTATTGGGTCGTAGATGAAAATTTTCGACGGAATTTGTATTCCGTCGGAAATTCCCTGACAGAAAAAATTCCATAGTAAAATTTCCCGACGGAATCATATATTCCGTCGGGAAATATCGATCAATAATTACCGACGGAAAATGATATTTCCATCGGTTATCACTAACGGAAATACCTTTTTCCGTCGGTGATCACCGATGGAATACCATTTTCCATCGGTAATTACCGATGAAAAATGGTATTCCATCGGTGATCACGTCGGTAATGTATTGTAAATCCAATCAATATTTTCTGATGGAATCAGCATTCCGTCAGAAAAAAATTTAAAAAGGATATCTTTATATTTAGGATGTACTCTATTTATAATTATCATGTCAATGCCAACCATCACAGACGATGGAGATACAAATACAAATAATACATACAAATCCAATACATAACAATCCAATTCATAGTATACAAATTCACAATCTAATTCATATATATACAAACTCATAATCACAATCCAATTTTTACAAACACAATCATACATACTAACAATCATAATCCGTTCACACAACAAACTAAATCAATATCCATACACGACTAACATTCATAATTCATACACACAACTAACAATCAACATTCGTACTAACTAATTACAATAATACATAAACAAACTAAATCAATATCAAACAGATATTAGATGTGATAAACAAACTTCATATATATCCAGAATAAAGTATCAAAAATCATACATACTGTGATAGAAATTCACTCCATAATCATCCAAATACAATCACATAAGATAGTAAAATAAAATCCTACAGAAAGTCAAATATAATAGATTATGATTAGAATGATGCGATAAAAAATTATAATATATGAATAATTATAACTAATTTGACATGTAATAAAA
>JBBUKS010475333.1:0-17399 GCA_038050645.1 Hedychium gardnerianum
TCTATTTATTTTTCGCTGCTACTTTGAATTATGAACAAAAAGAAAAGATTTTCGAACGAGATTCACTCCCCCCCCCCTCTCTCGTCTCTAACGATCCAACACATTGTCTACTTGTTATAGTTGTTGCTAGTGACTAGTCTCTTGCTAGTTACAGTTTTATTGAGTGCATTACTTTACACATGATTTCCATTGTTTTCTTCACGGTCATAGTTTAGATGCTTACATTTCCGTTAGTCGTATTTACTTTACATTGCCATTTTTAGCATTCAATCCTAATCCAAAAGGAACCCCCCCCCCATGAAAACTTAATCTTGAGATTAGCATTCATCATCGCATTCCTCAAGAGACGATCTGAGTTATCCCTATACTGCACTAGAGTAGGGGGATTCAGTATTGAATTTAATCGTAGTACGAAATACAATTATCAATTTTGGTGTTGTTGCTGGGGAATTTTTTAATGGTGTTGAATAATCTTTAGATTGTTCTTTGACCTCTTGTTTATTTTCTTTCTTTGTGTTTTGATCTTGTTTTGTTCGGTGTTTCAGTGTATGACCAGGACTTCCGATAGTGACTTGCTTGAGTTTGAACTGGAGATTGATAGAACCTTCCACATCTTATAGAGATCTCAGAGGGGATCATCTAACGTTTCTATCTACAGTTCCTCAGATTCTACAAGAAATATGGTGAACAACAACGACAAAACTCTCAAGGAACTTGCAGCACCAGATGTGGCGAATCAATCTTTATGTATTAGTTATCTTGAGTTAGATGTGGACTTCAAATTGAGATCTAGTATCATACACTTGTTGTCGATATTCCATGGTGTTGCTGATGAGGATCCTAACATGCACCTACAAGAATTCCATATAATGTGCTCAACCATGAAACCACATGGCATATTAGAGGAAGACATAAACTGTGAGCATTTCCATTTTCATTGGTAGATGTAGCAAAGGATTGATTGTACTATTTTCCCCTGGCTCTATCACTAGCGGTACGAGATAAAGAGATCATTTTTGGAAAAAAAAATCTTTTCGGCTTCTAGGACCGCAGTTATCTAGAAGGATATTTGCGGTGTGCAACAACTCACGGGAGAGACATTATATGAATATTGGGAGAGATTCAAAAAACTTTGTTCTAGTTGTCCTCAACATCAGATCAGTGATCAATTGCTTATCTAGTATTTTTATGAAGGATTATTGTCGATGGATAGGACATTGGTGGATGCAACTAATGGAGGTGTCTTGGTTAACAAAACTCCTAATGAAATTAGAGAATTTATCGCAAACATGGCGTCCAATTCACAACAATTTGGAAGTAAACCGATGGTTACTAGGGGTGTTAATGAGGCTCATGGATTGAGTACTAAGCAATAAGAAATGAAGAGCGGATTGGACAAGTTAACTTCTCTTGTCAGGCAGATGATAGTGAACCACGCAACCAGTACAAGTGATGAGAACTTGTGGTATTTGTGTTAGCTCATCTCATCCGACTAATGTATGCCCCACCCTTCAACAAGATGAGGGTCCTATATTTGCTAATCAGGCAGCAGTAGCAGCTATTGTTTTTCCCACCAAGCCTCAGTATTACCAACCCCAACAACAAAATAGGTATGATCTAATGTCCAATACTTTTAATCCTAGTAGGAGAGATCATCTGAATCTCAGATATGAGAACGCATAACAACAGACTTATCAACCTCCTCTAGCATACCCAGAGACCCCTTGGGTTTCAAAATAACCCAATGTCTAATAGATCACACCAGTTCTAACAGGACAAGCAAACTCTTGCTTCAAGTCAAACACAATTCTAAATGTAGGAACTAAAAGGGCTTGTGCAACAATTAGCAATTAACCAACATAGAACTAATACATCTCTGCTGAATTTGGAGACACAGGTAGGTTAACTCGCATCATCTGTCAGCCAGTTGCAAGCACAAGACTCCAGCTAACTTCCATCATAAACCATTCCGAATTTGAAGGGTAATGCCTGTGCTATCACACTCAGGAGTGGTAAGTTCATCTCTAATCCTACACCTGCAGTCCCAATTTCATATACTAGTTGTCCAAATCAGGATTTTACTCTAGAGATGTTGCCACAATCGAGACCTGAATAGCTTGTGCCCTTATCCTTCCCTCAGAGACCCATATAGTCTCGAAGAAAAACTGATACAAAGTAAACGAAGGAACTTCAAGAGCCAATGGATATATTTAGAAAAGTTAAGGTGAACATTTCATTGTTAGAAGTAATCAACATGTTCCAAAATATGCGAAGTGTTTGAAGGACCTTTGCATTCACAAAAGAAAATTGAAGGGTAATGAGTTTGTTAGTATGAAAAATGTTTCTGCACTCATTCAGCCTATGCCTCGGAAGTGTAAGGATCTTGGAGTTTTCACTATACCCTATGTCATTGGGAACTATAATTTTGAGGATGCTTTGTTGAATCTTGGAGTGTCTATTAATGTCATGCCTAAGTCTATGTTTCAATCGCTCAGAATTAGCCCCTTACAACTGACAGGGGTAGTGATCTAGCTAGCCAATAGAAGCTTGGCCCATTATGCAAGTGTATTTGAAGACGTATTAGTGCAAGTCAAGGAGCTAATTTATTCTACTAATTTTTATATTATGGATATGGATGGTGATTTGCCATCAAGCAGAGCTTCGCTCATTCTCGGGAGACCTTTCCTCAAGACCATCAGAATTAAGATTAATGTATGCAGGAACTCTTTCTATGGAATTTGAAGATACGATGGTGTAATTCAGTATTTTGGATGCTATGAAATATCCAGTGGAGGATCACCCTCTTCTTGACATTGATGTGTTTGATGAGCTAGATTGTGGGATTCATGGTGATTTTTTCTCTGATTTTGCTACTCTATTTGATTCCTCTGATACCTTGTGCTCTGATTGTGATGATGATGATGTGGATGATGCATGCAAAATTCTCGATGAAATAGTAGTTGTAGCAGATTTCGACGATAATGTTTGTGCATTGTCATATGATCCTATTTGTGATCTTGTTGTGGATAAATGTGCAGGGATGTGTGCAACGGAGGCTTTGCTTGAAAATTTGCACCCTTAATTGTGCAATTGCCTAAACTGGAGCTAAAACCCCATCCTGCCCACTTGAAGTACGCATATTTAGAGGAGAACGAGTAGTTGTCAATTATTATTGCTCAGAACCTTCAACCTGATCAAGAACATAAATTGTTGGATCTATTGAGGCAATATTAAAGAGTTATCAGGTAGACACTTGCAGATATACTCGGTATTAGCCCCTCTACTTTCATGCACAGAATTCTATTGGAAGATGATGCTAAACCAATAAGGCAACCACAAAGAAGACTCAACCCCTTTTACTGGATGTGGTGAAAAGGAGGTGATAAAGCTCTTATAAGCTAGGATCATTTATTCGATTACAAATAGAAAATGAGTGAGTCCAGTGCAAGTTGTTATGAAGAAATCAAGTGTGATAGTAGTGGCAAACAAGAATAATGAGCTGATTCTTATTCGTGTGCAAAAGAGTTGGAGGGTGTGCATAGATTACAGGAAGCTAAATCAGGCCACTAGAAAGGATCATTACCTGCTACCATTTATTGACCATATGTTGGAGAGATTAACAGGTAGATCACATTACTAGTTTTTAGACGGATACAAAGACTACTTTCAAATCTATATAGCTCCTGAGGATCAAGAGAAAACCACATTCACCTACTCTTTTAGCACTTTTGCATATCAGAGGATGTCATTCGTCCTTTGTAATGCTCCAGGTACCTTCCAACGTTGTATGGTTAGTATCTTTGATAATCTTTTAGAAAATTATATGGAAGTATTCATGGATGATTTTACTATATATGACTCTTCTTTTGATGCATGTTTGGATAGTTTATCTAGAGTATTACATAGATTTGTAGACACTGACCTTGTGTTAAACATTGAAAAATGTCATTGTATGGTCAAACAAGGAATTGTATTAGGTCATATAGTCTTTAGAAAAAGAATTGAGGTAGACTCTACCAAGATCGATGTTATTTTAGCTCTATCTTACCTAGTATGCGTGAGAGAGGTGTGTTCTTTTCTTGGCCATGTAGGTTTCTATAGGCGGTTCATTCATGATTTCAGTTAAATTACTCTTCCTATATCTAGCCTATTGTAGAAAGATGTGGATTTCATTTTTAACCAAGCATATAAGGACACATTTGACCACTTGAAGAAGGCTCTTACCTCAACTCCAATCATCCAACCCCCGGTCTTGACACACTTATTCAAGCTGATGTGTGAGGCCTTCAACTATGCAATAGAAGTGGTCCTTGCATAGAGGGTTGATAAAGTGCCTCATTTTATCTACTATGCCTTGAGAACACTAGATACTACTCAAGCTAACTACACCACAACAAAAAAGGAGCTCTTAGTAATTATTTTTTCTTTGGATAAATTTAGATCTTATCTACTTTGTTCTCACATGGTGATTTTTTCTAACCATGTAGCTCTTAAATTCCTCCTGAAGAAGCCGAATGCAAAACCAAGAC
Organism: Hedychium gardnerianum; assembly: GCA_038050645.1. Classification (NCBI taxonomy): domain Eukaryota; kingdom Viridiplantae; phylum Streptophyta; class Magnoliopsida; order Zingiberales; family Zingiberaceae; genus Hedychium; species Hedychium gardnerianum. The sequence continues at coordinate 4,530 of JBBUKS010475333.1, forward strand.
TGATCAGGTGGATGCTTTTCCTCCAAGATTTTGACTTAGAGATACGAGATAGGAACGAAGCGGAGAACATGATGACTAACCACTTGAGCAGAACTGAGAAGGACCTCGAGTTTGCACCCATTATAGATTCCTTTCTTGATGAGTAGCTTTTATAACTGCAAGTTTTCATGGTATGTTGATCTTGTCAACTATTTGGTTGCACATGCTTTACCCTCACAACTCAAACTAGCACAAATTAATAAACTGAAAAGTGATGTTAAATATTATGTGTGGGATGATCCTTATTTATAAAAATTTTATAGCAACCAAATAATTATATGGTGTGTCCCTGATGATGAGTTTCATTCTGTTCTTTCATTTTATCATTCTCTTCCTTGTGTGGAACATTTTGGTCCCTAATGAACTGCAAGAAAAGTTTTAGATTTTGGGTTGTATTGGCCTACCCTTTTTCGTGATACCTATGAGTTTTATAAATCATGTGAATGGTGTCAACAAGTTGGAAACATAGGACGCATGAATGAAATACCTTAGCAACCTATATTGTTTTGTGAGATTTTTGATTTTGGGATATTGATTTCTTGGGTTCATTTCATATCTCTTTTGGATTTACTTATATTCTATTAGCAATTGATTATGTTTCCAAATGGGTGGAGGTCATTCCTGCCAGAACTGATGATTCTCAAGTTGTTGTCAACTTTGTCAGGTCACACATCTTTTGTAGGTTTGTCTTGCTTAGAGTAATCATTAGTGACCAGGATCTCATTTTTCCAATCGACACATGAAGGCCTTGCTGAACAAATATGGGGTTTTTCACAAAGTTTCAACCCCTTACCACCATTAAACGAATGATCAAGCCAAGATCTGAAATAGAGAGATTAAGCAAATTCTAGAGAAAACGATGAGACCATACAGGAAAGATTGAAGCAAGGAGCTAGATGATGCATTATGGGCTTATCAGACCCCTATAAGACACTGATAGGTATGCCATCCTACAAGATTGTCTTTGGTAAGGCGTGCCATTTACTAGTGGAGATAGAGCATCAAGCCTATTGGGCAGTGAAGACATGTACCCTTGATATGAATCGAGCTGGAGTTGAGATGAAATTGCAACTTCAAGAATTGGAAGAACTCATATTAGAGGCCTATGAAGCTCTCGTATTTAAAAAGAAAAAATTAAGGCTTTCCATGATAAGCAAATCATTCGGAAGGAGTTTCATGTAGGAGAGAAAGTACTTTTATACAACTCTTGCCTCAAATTGATGCTAGGTGATGTGGCGAAGATAGTCTGCCTTCACATGGCTCAGTTAAGTCAAAAGTCAAGCTTAGTTATAAGTTAAAGTCAAGACAAACAGGGACCGGGTCAAGACCTAGATGAGTCAAGACCAATAGGGACTAGGCCAAGATGCACCCAGCCCAAGACAAACAGAGCTCGAGCCTGGTCAAAGAAAACTCAGGTCAGAATCAAACCCCAATTCAAAGACCTTACTCAGGAATTGAGGGCCCGACTCCTTCAGGAGCTCGACTCCTTGACACTCTGTCTTAACCTGAACGTTGGTGATTGGGGATGTAGATAGGGGTACGTGGGTACTATGTCTCTCTCCTCTAAGGTAGTATAAAGAAGAGCCAACTCTCAGGGTCGCAGGGAGGCACAATAAGATGATCGACACATCTACTCTCCATTTTTTCTTCTTTGACCACTGAAGTTAGACTTGAGCATAGGAGTGGCTACACCAAGGTAGCCTTGGCCTCCATTTTAACTCTTGTTGAGTGCATTAGGGATCCATGGAGCTCACTCATCACCATACCGTTTGAAATCAATTCTCCGCAAGGATAACTCGCCCCCGGTGGTTCAATCGTCCACTATCTCAAATAGGAACAAATTGGCACTATTTATAGGAAATCTGAGCTGAGACGTTGAAATGGTTGACACTGGGAAAATTGTTGAAAATCATGACTCCACTGGTGAAAAAGCCTAGGGTGAAACTATCATCATGACGAAGGAAGACTTCAACCAGCTCGTTACTACTATGGCGCAAGAGGTATTACAAAGGCACTCCCTGTTGACCCCGGCTCCTGCCCAGGTACCCGCTTTAGCCAAGATACCTCCCATCCCCAGTCGGGTACCCCCAACTCCTTTTGAGACCCCTCAGGTTTGGGCTATAACTCTAGTTGAGAAGTCAATATAGTAAGAGGAACAATCTCATGAATCCATGGTCGGGGAAATGCCTCCTAGAAGAAGCAAAGTGCCCTCCTTGCTGAAGAAAGGAACACCCAGGGTACTCCCTTCTCCAGGGGTGTCATTGAGGAGGAGTTGTCATGTCATTTCCGATTGTCGCAGCTCAAAGAGTGCACGAGGTCATTAGACCTAGAGATCATCTGTGCCAATTCAAAAATGCCTCCCTGTTGTATTAATACACAGACAACATTAAGTGTTGAGTCTTTTTGACAACCCTGTTGAGATCGACACAAAGGTGGTTCAGCCAACTACCACCCACTTCCATTCACTCCTTTGATGACTTTCAGACTATCTTCTTGCATCATTTCACCAACAACAAACAGTATCACAAGACTCCTCTCAACTTGTTTGCAATAAAGCAAAAGACCTGAGACACTGAGGGAGTATATCCAACGTTTCAACCAAGTCGCCTTTGACGTCCCCTTCGCTACCTCGAAGGTGTTGATGACCGCCTTCTCCCAAGGATTACTGGAAGGGGATATATTCAGGTCCCTGGTGAAGAGGTCCTTGACTGATTATGACAGTCTCCTAAGAACGGTCGAGAATTACATCCATGTGGAAGAGGCACAACTAGAGAGAAGAAATGATATCAACGTGTCGGTACCCGCGACCACTCGGCAAGATTGTAAGGCTCCCCATCCACCCCCTCAAAACAAAGCACAACTCTCGATCCTCAATTATGCTTCAACTTTGGCAGGGGAAAAGGCAATGCAGAAGATAGACGAGGTCCCAACTTTATTCGTTGAACTGAGCCGACAACCCCCCAAGAAACCTTATAGTTTTTGTGCTTATCACTAGACGCATGGTCATTCTATGGACGAATGCCATCAATTTGCCAGAGAAATTCACCATGTTGTCGAACAACTCCAGTCGGACAGAAGATCGCCACCGGCATTAGCTCGACATTCTCTAGCTAAATATGCTCAACATGAAAACTCAGACAACCGATCGGGTCACCGAGAAGCTCCGCCCCCAAGGCGGTCTCAGGAGTCGACCCAACATCACCCGGGTACTCGCCACGAGGTCACTAAAGATAATGCTCCCCATTGAGGAACTATTAATATGATTTTAGGAGGTACAATAGATGGGGATTTGAACCAAACGAGGAGGGCCCATGGTTGAAGGCTCAAGAGCTACAGAGTCAGCAAAGGAAGGGGACAGGAAGAAGGTCCCTTAATTGGCTTTGGGCCTAGAGATTTGGAAAGAGTGGATGCTCCTCATGATGATGCACTAGTGATCTGGGCAACTATATTCAACTATGACGTGGGCAGGGTGTTCGTTGACACCTAAAGCTTAGTCAATGTTTTGTTCAAAGAGGCCTTTGATCTGATGTAGATTGATAGGGACAAGCTTCGACCAATGTTCACTGCCCTATTTGGGTTCACTAGACATGAAGTGCAACCATTCGAGAAAGTCAGTCTCCCCTTGTCCTTGAGAGAAGAGCCCCGGCGACGGACCCGAACTACCATCTTAACGGTAGTTGATGCTTCTTCCTTATACAATGTCATCTTGGAAAGCCCAGCCCTGAGATTGTTTAGAGTTGTGGTTTCCACATTCCACCATAAGGTAAAGTTCTTGGTGGGTTATCTAGTCGGCGAAGACAGGGGAGATTAGACTTCAGCAAGAAAGTGCTACGTCGAGATGGTGTGATCCGACTTACGCAAGACTCAAAGAACTCGAGGAGCAGAAGCCCAAACTCTCCAAGACATACCCGTACCCTGACCAGATGAAGGGAAAGAGGAAGTATAGATCAAATCCGGGTAACCAGACAGAACCACTCGGATCGCGGCTAACCTCCCTCCCGAGTTGAAGCAAAAGCTAACCGCTTGTTTTTCCCGCAACAAAGATATTTTTTCTTGGCTGGCCCGAGAAGTCAGTAGCATATCTCCTACTGTAATGGAACACCGACTTAACATTGTACCAGAAGCTCAACTAGTTAGGCAGAAGAAGCGATACTTCAGGCCTAATCAAGACAAGGTAATCCGAGCTAATATTAGCAAATTATTAGAAGCCAGACATATTCGAGAGGTTCAATTCCCGACCTAGCTAATGAATGTGGTATTTGTACCAAACTTCGAGGCAAATGATAAGTCTGTGTGAATTTATATAATCTCAACAAAGCTTGTCCAAAGGATTGCTACCCTCTTCCCCGAATAGATCAATTGGTGGAATCGAGCTCGGGCTGTGAACTCATATGCATGTTGGACGCATATCAAGGTTATCATCAGATTCCCCTAACACCCGAGGACCAAGAAAAGGTTAGTTTCGTCACCTCTGACGAGACCTTTTGTTATACTATTACGCTATTTGGATTAAAGAATGCAGGTGTAATATATCAACGACTGATGAACTGAGTCTTCAAACACCAAGTTGAGAGGAAGGTTGAAGTGTATGTGGGCGATATCCTGATTAAGACTACTTGAACTAAGAACTTGATCAGTGATATAGAGGAAACTTATGGCACGCTGCGGAGATACAACCTCTAGTTGAATTCAAGCAAGTGCTTGTTTGGTGTCAAAAGTGGACGCTTCCTTGGGTACATTGTGACCGAACGAGGAATTAAAGCCAACTAGGAGAAGATTCAAGCCCTATAGAACATGTCTTCTCCTTAAAATATCAGAGCAGTGTAGAGATTAGTCGATCGAGTTACAACATTGTCTAGATTCATCTCCAGGTCGACCGATCGAAGCTTGCCTTTTTTCAAGGTGATCTGGAAGTCAACACAATTTGCGTAGGATGAGACATGTGAGCAATCCTTCTGTGATCTTAAAAAGTACCTAGCACACCCTGCCCCTTCTCTCTAAACCCTTCACAGGGGAGAGAGTTTGGTTATACCTGGCTACTGTCGGAGGAGCAATCGGGTCAGTTCCGGCAAGAGGGCATCATCCATCATCCTATTTACTTCTTTAGTCATCTTCTTAAGGATCCTGAGAGCAGGTATACCATCCTAGAGAAGCTCAGCTTGGCATTGGTTCTAACAACCTACCAACTATGACCCTACTTTCTCTCTCATTCCATCACATTGCTTACCAATAGCACTTTGGGATGAGTACTGACTAATCAAGAGGCCTCAAGAAGATTGGTAAAGTGGACTACCAAGCTCAGTGAGCACAACATTTAGTATCAACCAAAGACTATCATCAAAGCTCAAGTATTGGTCGACTTCTTGATAGAAACCCCGGGCCGAATATTAGAAGAAACTTGAAAGATCTTTGTGGATTTGTCATCTATGAAGCAAGGTACTGGAGTCGAGGTGTTATTGATCTCACCTTGAGAAGATGTGCTACAGTTAATCATCTGACTGAACTTTCGCGCACCCAATAATGAAGCTAAGCATGAAACGCTGCACACCAGGCTCTGAGTAGCCAAACAGGTCGTTGCCTCTCGCGTCATCATCCACTCGAACTCTTAGTTGGATGAACAACAATTAGAAGGAACCTTCATGATTAAGAGTAACGACTTTAGTATTACACGAAGGCATTCGAGAAACTGAAAGCAGAGTTTCAGGAGGTCACTCTTCAAAAGGTTCCTCGTGCCGAGAACCAAAAGGCTGATAAACTCGCCAAGATGGCCAACACACTTGCAACCTGGAACCTAAATGAACTAGTTGCTCGAGTACAGCTAATTTCTCATATTGATCAAGCACTCGACCAAGGTAACACCACAAACTAGCATATCCCACTTATCTCCTTTTGCAATAAGGAATTCTACCCGACGACCTGGAACATGCCCGACTTCTCAAAAGACTGGCAATACAGTTTACCTTGATTAGAGATAGCTTGTATAAATGAGTCTTCTTGCGCCCCCTCCTCAAATGTCTAGGTCTCGAGTATGTTGACTATGTTATGCGGGAGATTCACCAAGGTTGTTATGAAAATCATGTGAGCGGTCAAACCCTATCGAGGAAGATCCTATTAGTTGGTTACTTCTTGCAGACCTTACAAGATAATGTGGCTTGTCTCATCAACACTTGCGTGAACTGCCAGAAGCATCAGGGTCTCACTTGGCATCCTACCGAGTTCTTGAAGTTGTCAACCACCTCCTATCCCTTTGAACAATAAGGGATGGACATTGTCGGTCCTTTTTTAGGAGGACCTAACAAGAAGAAATTCCTCCTGGTGGTAGTCAACTACTTCTCCAAATGGGTGGAAGCCAAACCCTTGGCCCAGATCACAGAGGAGGCGGTACTCAAGTTCTTTTGGTGAAACATCATTTATTGGTATGACATTCTGTTGGATCGTTGGAGACGAGAGAGAGGGGGGGAGTGAATCTCGTTCGAAAATCTTTTCTTTTTACGTAACTCAAAGTAGCAATTGAAAACAAAAATAATGGGCACACTCCTTTTTTACTTGGTTCAGAGCCCACCCGACTCCTACTCCAAGAACCAACAACCCTTTGGATCATATCGATGGGTTAATCAACTAAAATAGTTCTTTTGAGGAAGCAAGATAGTATAAGTATGCAAATTACAAGTAAAATGCAAGTACAAAATTAATATACGGACAATAAAGCTTAAACTTCAGAGTAGGTTGTCGAATTGCCTCTTGATGTAGTAGCAGCAGCTTGCACGAGCAGTAGTATCCGGAACAGAATGAAGCACGTCAAAAAATTGTGTTCGGCTCAGACCCTAAGGGCTTGTTTTATAGGCTGCATTCGGTCGACTGAAAAACTGATCAGTCGACTGATCCTTTCGGTCGACTGATCCTCCTATCGATCGATTGAACCCGCAGCCTTCCTTCTTTGCTCTGATATGATTCATTAGATCCTGAAAATTACACTTTATCAGTCGACTGATCCCTATGTTTACCTTTTCTACGTTGATTCGATCTAGCAGCTGTTTATTTCCTTCTTTGTTCGATCGACTGATCCCAGTCTTTCCATTATACAGCCTCTGTTCGATCTTATGCTAATATGGTCTGATAGGTCAACTGAACCTCCTGTTCGATCGACCGAACCTAACTTAAATCTGAACTTTGTTTTATCTACAAAACAAAGTTAGCATAGGAAAAATAATAATAGTAACAATCTTATAAAATTAAAGGTTAGATCAAATATAAGTATGCATGAATAAGACAGTTCGGCCTGTCTTGATCTCAACTTAGAAAGCTCCATTGGTTTCTTCAGTTGGATCAGTGCCTAAGGTTTGTCCCACTGGGACACGACCTCACTGCTCTGACTTCAGGTGCTTACCTTAACTCATCTGCCAAACATCGGGTCCTCTAGACCTGTTTGGACTTTGCTCAGCATCGGATCGGTCTTCCAGATTTTCCACTTGATTTGATATCAGGTCCTCCAGACCTATCGAATCCTCCTATCAGATGTCAGGTCCTCTTGACCCATCTGGACTTCCTATCTGGTTTCACGATCTGTCGAGACTTCTTTTCCTAATATTAGGTCCTCCAGACCTACTAGGGCTTTCAGAGTTGAGATCCTACATACTAGATTAGTTCATCAGATAATAATAAGACTTAACTCTGATCTTTTGACAACATCAAAACATAGGTTTGATTCTGGTACTCCCTGCACCAACAATACAAACCAAAGACACAAAATAAAGCATACTTATAATCCCAAATCTGAGAATAGAGGGAGAAGAGATGATTATCAAGGAGATGTTGGTGTATTCGAGATGTTTCCTTCCTCTGGAGGCGGGAAGATCATCAAGGAGGAGGATATGGAAGCTCTAGAGTTTCTCATAAGGGAAGAACTCTTCCCCAAGGAGAGGGGATGAACCCCAAATCAAAGATGATTCAAGTAAGGGTTTGCTTGACCCTTTTTTACTTCCCCTAAAACTGCCCAGATCTGTCCCATTTGTTGAGCTCCTCAAAAATAGGTTTTCCACCCATTATACCACTTTATCTCAGGTTATATTTTGAACTAAAGTTGTATCCCTTGAAATTATCTTCAGTTTGAGAGTTGATTCGGCCCGAAACTCCAACCGTGTCGAAAGTTATGGTGGTTCAAAGTTTGGTCTGCAAATCTTGGCGGAGCATAGGACACGACTTCTATTTGGGAGGAACAGATGTGCCTTTTAGCACATTTAGATATAGATTATTCTATTTCACTATAAATAAAAGTTTTATATCTTGAGGTCTCTAAATTCTGGAAGTTGATTCAGCCAAAAATTCCAATCGAGCGCAAAGTTATAGTCATTTTACTTTTGGTCTGCAAGTTGTCTAGAATTCGACACGGCTGTGCCTAAAAAACATGGCCCAGGCATGGGAAGCTCTGTAAGTGAGGCATGACCATGCCTCTGGGCACGGACTGCCCATGGGAAACTCAAGAAGTGAGGTACAACCTGCAAATGAGGAGCCCCTGGCAAGGGGCATGGCCTGTAAATGAGGAGCCCCTAGCAGGGAGCATGGCCTGCAAATGAGGAGCCCTTGGCAGGGGGCACGACCGTGCCTTTTAGCATGGCTAGACTTTGTTTTATTAGATTGTATCCTGAAGAAAAGTTATAGATCTTGAAGTTATATTCATTTTGAGTGATGGATTGGCCCATGGTTCCAACAGTGTGAAAAGTTACGGTTGTTTTACTTTTGGTCTGCAGTTTAGGTAGAAGAAGCGACATGGCTATGCCTCCTCCTAGGCACGGTCATGCCGTTTAGCATGGCTATACTTTGTTTTCTTAGCTTTTACTCAGAAGTAAAGTTGTAGGCCTTGAAGTTATGTTAATTTTGGTGGGTGGAACGGTCTGTGGCTCCAACTGAGCCCAAAGCTATGGTTGTTCTACTTTTCATCAGCAGGCTACCCAGAATCCGACACGGCCGTGCTTTCAAGCTCACATGGTCGTGCCTTGAAAGCATAGCCATATCTTGATGTTCGTTTATCTAGAAGCATGGTCGTACCTAGATGGCACGATCGTGTTTTGAGGAAGCACTAGAGGTAAGACACGACCATGCCTTGATGACATGACCCCTATTTGAGAAGTCATAGGGAGACTCGCACGGTCGTGCCCTTAGGTCCTACTAGGGTTGAGGCATGGCCGTGGTGAATTCTGCCATGGCCATTGGAATGTGATGCATGACCATGAAAATGTGACGCATGGCCGTGGGAAAGTGAAGCATGGCCCTAGAAATGTGAAAGCCCTATTGAATTCTTCCATGGCCCTGGGAAAGTGAAGCATGACCCTGGTGAAGTCCCTCCAAGTTTGCCCCAATGTCAAATATGTTTCATTTTTGCTCCAAACACATCATATCAATGAAAACCACGAGAGAGCAGATCTCCGAACAAATAGGGTAATTAGATAAAAATAATGAGATAGGTTGTGATAACATAAATCATACTCATGAAATACAAATAGATGTGCGTCAAATAATGCATAGAAGTATATATAATCTACGCACATCATGCAGGAAGCATTAGATAATTGAACCTAGTTTTGATGTTGGCATAACTTCACAGTTAAGGTTAATTGTTATCTAATGAGCTTGACTAAGTGCACAGGAAAGTCCTAGTTGAGGTTAGGCAAGGAACTCCTAGTCGGTTGGACTGGGCAAAGAAGTTCTGGTTAGTCAGACTTGGCAAAGAAGTCCTGGTAGATTGGACATGACAGAAGTCTTGGTCATTTGCACTGGGCAAAGAAGTCCTGGTCGAGTGGACTGAGCAAGGAAGTCCTGGTCAAGGTGACTGGGAAAAAGACTTGGTAGATCGAGGACGTAGGGTAGAAGTCCTAGGGGTCGAGGACACTAGGCGAAAAGCCCTCAGGATCGAAGACATCATGCAGAAGTCTAGACAGGTCAAGGACCGGACATCTAGCGGGAAGTCTCGAAGGTCAAGATTGGATGCTGAGCATAAGTCCAAATAGGTTTGGAGGACCAAATGTTTGACAACAGGTATATTCTCCTAAGAGGAGTAGGTGAGGATGCATTCCCCATTGAGGGAACAGTAGGCGTTGGTCCGACCTAGGGTTTTAATAAAAATCTAAAAGTCAACATCAGACAATTCGAGTCTATCAAATAATTTTATTTAAAATTATTCTATGCTAACTATGTGATATAAAAGGTTTAAAGCCTGGAAGAGATGATCCAGGGCGCTTGGAAGGGATCCAAGCGCCCTATGTCGATTCAGGCACCTGAATGGGATTCAAGCACCTTAATCACCTTGGTGTGCATCAAGATGAGGTGGTTGCCTCCGGTTGGTCAATGCACATCAGCATCCAGGTGCATCAAAGGGATTGAGGCTCTTGGGATGAGATAGACTCAATCAGGATAGTGCTTTTCCCAGAGCTCGCCACGTCAGCGACCAAGGCACCTCAAAGGGATTGAGGCATCTAGAAGCGGATAAGATGCGATGAGTTTGGATCTGATCAGATTAGGCCCTAATTGAGGTGCCTCGAAGGGAATAGAGGCGCATGGATAGGTCAATAAAAGAAGGCTCGACTAGTAGCTTCACAACATAATTCTCTACTACTTTTGTATTCGCGCGCTACTCCGTTAACCAAAGCTCAATCTACTATTCTTCTTATTGTCGGTATAACTTTATTTACTGTCATTCACTCATACTCGGATTTATTTGTAACCTTCGAATCTATAGTGAATTGTCCTACAAAAGCACTCAGTGAGTACGGGCCTTGGACTAGCAACCATTGGGTTGTGAACCAAGTAAAAAGAAAGTGTTAGCCTTGTTTGTTTATATTTTTGTATTCTTCAAAAAAGTGAAAAAGCCATGAACTCTATTCACCCCCCCTCTAACTCTTTCTACAATCCTACATAAGATTCCCTATGCATTAGCGATATGATCTATCATGTATGCTATGTTATATACTAGACCCAATGTATCATACGCTCTGAGTGTCATGAGAAAATACCAGTTAAATCCAGGCATGAATCATTGGGCGGCTGTCAAAGCAATCCTTAAGTACTTGAGAATAACTAAGGATGTGTTCTTAGTATATGGAGATGGTGATATGGTTACATGCGGGTATACTGATGTTAGTTCCAAATAGACAAGGATGACTCCAAGTCTCAATCTCGATACATATTCACGTTGATAAGCTGGAAGAGTTCCAAGAAACACACCGTTGCCAATTGTACCACCGAGGCGGAATACATTGCAGCTTCTGAAGCAGCAAAGGAAGCGGTTTGGATCAAGAAGTTCATCTCTGAACTAGTGGTTCCGACCATTGTTGAAGCATTACCAGTTTACTACAACAACATTGGAGCCATTGCACAAGCAAAAGAATGCAGGTCTCACCAACGATCCAAACACGTGCTTCGCCGCTATCATCTGATCAGAGAGATCATCAGTAGGATTGAAATACAAATCAAGAAGATTCCCAACAGAAGGAACCTAGCAGATCCTTTGACAAAGGCTCTACCATAAAGTAAGTTTGAGAGTCATGTCCAGACCGATGGTATTAAAAATTATGGCAATTGGCATTAGGCCAAGTGGAAGTATGTTATATTTGAGAGGTGTCCTAAAGCAATCGCCTTATAGTATGTATTATTTATTGGATAAATAAATAATTCACTACTTGAGTGTACATTCTTTATGTGTGTGATTGGATCTTAGACTCACTTACTAAATGTCCACAATACAATTCATAGCATGAGAGAACTTATGATTGAATCACAACTAGTGAGGATCTGTACATGTGTAATTATAAATATATTGAAATCTTCCCTAGTTGATGAATTGATGAATTCAAACATCATTGATTCTGTAAGACTAGCATGTGTTATACTCCTTGGTTTAACCAAGCAGTCATTCCTCACTAGCAGGAGACATTGGGATGTTGAGAGTTAAACATGGATGCTAGTTTAAGGTAACTAGTTCATTAGAGTAATCTTCCATGAGACTTCATATGGTTCTTTACATATATGGATATGTCAATGAAGACCTCATTGCAGCTTAAGTGCAAGTTTCCTTCGACTTCAGGTATTCAAGTCATCTTGGTTATGGAGACTTATATTTTGACATCTTAAGCAAGCATCTCTTTGGAGGTGTAGACTCGAGATGATTGAGTTTAAGTTTAAAGTGTCTGAAGGTGTTTGAATAGCCCAAAGAGGATTAACCGCTCCTTGCATTAGGAGAAGTATACCCTATGATCGCTTTTCAGGATTGTTACTCTTAAGTCTTTAGCCAAAGCAGAACATGTCAAGAGAATAATTTTCTTGGACAATATGTGTTTGAGTAATTCGAATCTGTAAGACAATGAACTACTACTTGGGCTAGGTGTGACATAGTTAACCTAGTGGGGACTGATACATAAACCATGTCTTGAACCAAGTGGGTATAAGATGAGTGAAAAGAATGAGGCACAACTCATTATAACTGCTGAAGGATTCAAAAGAAGTTTAAGAATCAACCGTTGACTTTATGGTGAATCGGGGGTCATGATGTACTACTAGGTGTCACTCATAATTTATTCATAATTAATAGTTAATTATGAATGACCAACATAATAAGGATCCTATAAGGTCACACATACTACAAGTTTATTGTTAGGATCTTGAGCGCAAAAGAAAGATAAGCGCAGCGGAATAAAATTCAAGATCCTTCTAAAGGATTCATGCGAAGGAAACCCATATACTAAGAATTATGAGAGTTTATACTTTTGTTGCGTGAGCTACGTTCTCCCGGCAGCAACTTTGGTACTAGTTGGACCTCAGCACGATCAAGTGTTCGCGCCT
>JBBUKS010475343.1:0-17398 GCA_038050645.1 Hedychium gardnerianum
ATAGAAAGATAATGTCAATGTGCCTTCCTATTGATAGTTATTGTGTATGATCTGAATTCAATAATCATTTACCATAATACAAATTTCAGAACTGGAGAAGAGATAAAAATGTCACGGGAACAGACTGTAAGACCCTCGGAGGAAAAAATTACAAAAACAAAATGGTACAAACTATAGTAGATAGAAGAAGGGTAATTTTAACTTGTAAAACTGCAAGCGGGGAACACTTTCCTAGAGCAATCAAACAAGAAGAAAATCATGTTATAAATAGGAGAAAATTGGAGATATAGGTTAGAGAAAAATGTGAGATGTTGATCTAAGTAGAAAAGGGTAAAGAGTAAAGACCTTGAAAATGGAATCATGTTGCCTTCTTGTCAAGCAACCCATATTTGTTCAATAAATTTATTGGTTTTAGTTTGAAAATTTGAACATTTTCTCAACTGGTTTTACCAATAGAACAAAAACAAGCAATGCATTGGCAAAGGCCTCATGCAATAAGCCATCCTTTCTTATCAATCAAGGGACCCTCAAATAATTCAATTCGTTGGTATTACAAAACAAAATAGAAGTGCATTATTTAATTACAAGATACAACTAAAAAAACATCAACAAAAAGGAGTTGCAAGAAATCAAAATGAGTACCTTGACATGATAACTGACATAGGCATGAAATGTTAACAGGCTCCAAACAGTTCTATCCAGCTTCTTCTCTTCGACATGACGAGAAAAAATTACTACAAGAGAGAGTGAAATTGAGGGCATGAATCAATTACTACGAAGATACAAGACATATGATCTAGTATTACCAAAGGTAACAAATCCTGCATTTGCTGTTAGAGCTTGAGCAGGTGCTGCTTTCAACTCAAGAGGAGGTGCAGCAGACCACATACAAGAAGGTGCATTATTAAGACCAGCAGTTCTCCTTGCTTCAACAAGTTCCTAGGAATATAGACTTCTTCTGAATTAGCCCAAGTATATACAGTGCAGTCAACAACAACCAAGGCTTGTCCCACTAGGTGGGGTCGGCTAAAATATATACAGTGCAGTCAATTACTCAAAAAAAAGGAAGTTCCATTTCACCTGTAAGAATGATGTTGCCAAAACAATATCAGTAGAGTCCTGGAATCTCATAGGATAAACCACAGTTACTTTATCTGGCTGCAAAAAGAAGAGATGATTATTCACTATTCCACAAACTAAATATTGAAAGGTGGACTTTCTTCTGTTTGAAAGTTTATTATCACACCCATTGCAATACTCAGAGAGTTAGAGAGGCTCATCAGCAATTACATTTTAGCACAAGCTAGAGTCAAGCTTATGGCAGTTGAAATTCAATGAGGTTCCAGATTTAGCACTGGCAAAGTTTTGCTTGACTTAGCATAAATATGTAGTGAACTTGTCTCAAAAAGAATACAATGTTAAACAGGATTAAAAATCATCATTATCTAGAGTCATTTTGTAGCAAGAAAACTCATCCAACTGAAAGATGAATAGGTGATTGATTGGTTGGAATGTCAAAATATAAGTAGAAAAATTAGACATATAAATTGAATATTTTTTTAATTCTGAACTATCTAATCATCTAGATCTTAAAGAAGCTCTAATTTGATTGGTAAGCTGATTGGTATTCTATTCCTTGGCTCTTTCCATTTCTTTCCTTCCATTTTTTTTACCCTAATTTTGTTGTGGCAAACAGAGTTGAAGTCTCTTTTGTGAGTCAGTTTCAATCCCTGATCAAACCATTATTTCACCAACATGACCTGTGCAGATGGTATTCTCTGTTTTTTTTTCCTAATGGATAGCTAACTTTTACTTCCAAATTACTGTGCCAATACTCAGAATTTCAGGTGTGTAAGTTTGTTTTTTTTCTCCAACTAATATCAATTCATGGATCATGGTCACCAAGTAACTATCTGGTTATAGGTGGCATCTGCTTGAAACTGTCTTGAATAATTTTGAAACACCGTTCATAACAAAAACCATATGACATCATAGAGAAAATCAGAATAACCAATTTCAGCTTCAGAATCCAATTATTTTCAAGGGGTATTATAAAAAGTAAATAATCAACATCAAAAAATGCCATGGGTGTAGCTAAAACGAGTACTTCAGCAACATCACTTTGCATGTGAAGGTAGTTTACCTGAGGAACTAGGAAAAAAGATTCCTTGGGTCTGTGCACAAGAGCAATAAGTGGATCCATTTCTGGTGCAACAGTCTTTGCTGAAAGATTCTTCAAAACAAATCTCAACGGAGCGCCTAAAACAACTTCTCTTACTGATGCAATTTTTACTAGGAGAGCTTGCCTTTGCTCTGTAACATCACAAGCACCAAGCCGACAAAGATAATTAACTTGAAGATAACTGAAAGATTAAAACTCATGGACCAGTTTTGAGAAGAAAAAAATATATTAGTGACATAATTAAACATAGATTCACTCAAAATAGCAATATGTACACACAAAATCAAAATCTTGACAAAGTTTTGTATATTCAACTAATAAATCATACAAAAAGGTAGTATATTGATCCTTATGGATTATGTTACTAGCCGACCCCACATAGTGGGATAAGGCTCGGTTGTTGTTGTTGTTGTTGTTGTTGTTGTTGTATGGATTATGTTACTGCATATAAATGATGGCAATTGATCAGGAATCATGAGTCTAGGTGGTAGACAACCTTATTGCATCACGTTTTCAGTATAGGTACTTTTTATGAGGAAACAACACATTATTTTATTGTTCATAATGCATATGTATGTGAAGTTTCAGTGGAAGCATTAACAAGTAATATAGGAAGACAGTCTCTGATGGAAGTATAAGTGTTCTCTTTAAAATTCATATAAGAATACAGTTACTTTTCTTCCACCATCCTTATCAGTCAGATGACTAGTAGCCTTGAGGATAATCGTGCAAATGAAAATGAGAATAGTGCTATGCTGATACCCGCCTTCCAAAGAAAAAGTGGTTAAACGCTCCAACGCAACCTCAACCATAGTAACAACATCTCAGAACACCATGATTCAAAGAGCTATATGACCAGTCTGGAATCTAATTTAAATCATCAATATTTATACAGAAGTGAAAGGATTGATCGTGCTTCTACACATATATATTCAATCATATGCAGCAACTCATAATGACCTTGGAAAAGAAACGCGTTGAACCTTCAACTGACGGGAGCTTTGATAGGTTGAGCTTCATAGTCAGATTATACCCATCTTTGGGGGGATCAAGAATCTGAACCACCGACCCGTATGCCGTCTTTATGGCGTCGATGGCGCCGAACGGAAGTCCGTCGAAGAAAATGGCCTCCGGCGGCGGTATGGGGAGGGAGACGGACAGTACCATCACCTGCGGATTCCTCGTCGAGAACTGCGATCCGAGCCACCATCATCATCAGAACCACGCCGCCTCCTAAGGAGGTGGGGGCTAAAGATCAGAGCTTTCACTCACCTGGATGTGGTATCGAACGTCATCAAACTCGACGGAATGGCAATCTAGGTCAATTCCCTTTTCCGGGCTGGCCACAAACAAGCATCAAATGAAGTCAAAGGTAGGATTCGGAAAAACCCTAATAGCAGGAGGAGATCTGAGAACCTGAGAAGGCGATCTTGGAGGATTTGAAGGAGGAACCGGGAAGGCGATTGGAGGAGGATCATTGAGCTGGTTGCAGAGGCGAAGAAGGAGCGCGACAACGACAGCGCCGCGTCAGAAGCCTGCGTAGACGACGACGGGCGATGACGAGATCGGAATCGGAAGACGCCGAGAGAAATAAAGCATCGCCTTGTTGCTTTGAGTCGAGTTTACGGATCAATCTATAGAGCTAATTAATAGAAATATCATGAATTTTATAGTTTTTTTTTTTAAATCTTAATCTGTCCTAAACTTGCATTTGCTTCTAATTAATCCCCAAGGCTATTAATTAACATAATTTTCTTTTTTTCTCAATTATATTATTTATTTTTCTCCTTTTTCTTTTTTATGAGTAAATATCAAATAGATTTCTGATTATAAAGGGTAAAAAAAAAGACATGCTTGTTTTTTTAAGAAAATCAAAAAGGATATTTCAATATATTTTTTATATTAAAAATATTTTAATTTTAATATTACATAATTATAATATGTTATGGGTTTTTATTAACATTTTTTAATTTATCCTAAGAATCGATAAAAAAATTTTACAAGACAACTTGTCTCAGATTCGATATTATCTGATTATTTTTTTTTAAGTAAATAGATTTTTAATTTAACTTTATCAAAAATATATAAAGAGCAATTTTAAATACAAAATATTTTACTAAATTATTTTTTTAAAAAATAAATTTAATCAAAATCACAGCATTGTAAAATTTATTATAATAACATCTAATTAGTTGCAATAATTGTAGCAACTAATGATGATTTAATAATCAAATAATAGATATTATAATTATAACAATTGTTAGCCCGTGCAATGAAAGGGTATCAAATTATTATTTAGGTATTTATAATTTAATCTTTAATCACGATGTATTTATAAAAAAAAAATCTTTAAATGAGATGTGTAATCATAAAGATACTGAGTTTCTGGATCACCCATTATAAGTATTTTCTGATTTATCTTAATCGTTAGTGAAAAACTTATGTAAAGTTAAACAGATTGTTTAAAAATAATAATAATTAATCAGGTCGGATAAATCAAATAGATTGTTTAGGTTTAATATTATCTAATTATATATATATATATATATAATTATAATAATTAATTAATGATTATTATAATATTTTAATAATTTATAGTAGTTATTAAATAACTACTATAATAATTTTATAATTTTTTAAAAAACTTTTAAAAGATGATTTTAATAAATTTAAATAATTGTAATTAATTTAATAAAAATGTTTTTATATATAAAATATATATATATATATATATATAATTATTATAATTACGTTGAACTAATTTATTTTAGAATAAAAATAAAAGAGCGTCATTTTAATTGAAATCGTCTGGGATGCATTTTTTTATTCATTATTAGAAGGATATCTCATCACACGTTAATATATTTTTTATTTTCAAAATTCATTGTACGTTATTATAACAATTATGAATAGATCTATCATGATTAAAAACGATTGTTTAATGATTCAACAGTAGGACGATTTGGAATGGATGATTCAAAAATAATTTTATGATTCAGAATTGATGATTTTATAGTTCAAAATTAGTTTAAAATCGATGATTTCACCATTCAAAATAGATTCGAAATTGATGATTCTACGATTCAGAATTAATCCAGAAAAGTTATTTTTCATGATTTAAAATCGTCAATTTGATGATTTTTAGCTTATCGATCTTTAATCAAAGACAGTTATAGTTCATTCATGATTTATTATAATTTAATATTATTATTATTTTAAAAAATATTTAAAAATTATAAATTTATAAAAATGTATATATATAAAGAAGGCGTGCACAAAATAAGAATTGTTTTAAAAAAAATTATCTTCTTTAACAATCAAAATTATTTATCTAACGATTAAAATTATTTTTATTTCTTTCTTTTATATTTTAAATTGTATATAAATAAACTATTAGAGATGTGAGAAATTATTTTTTTTATTCTTTTTCTATATCTATCAACTGTTAAGAATAATGATATAGTAAAAAAAAAAAATTAAATAATTGATCCATATAAAATCTGTTATAGCATAATTAGTTAGATGCTAGATCCTCTGATAAGAGACCAAAGTTCAGAATAGGTCAAATCATTATTTTTAACAAATTATATATATATATACACACGATAGCTTACACATTTTTATATAGACGATCATGAGCAACAATTTATATAAGCACGTGATCAAAATCAGAGTTTTTTTTTTAATTCATCTCTTTCTTTTCTCTTCTTCGTGCGGGCTTTTTTTATCCCGATTCTTCGTATTTTTTTAAAAAAAAACTTCAAATCTCGCTGTCTCTTTTCCTCTCCTCTCTTTCCCCTGGTTCCCTAAACCCTCTATTTCTCTCCTCTCTTTTCCTTGGTTCCCTAAACCCTAAATTCATCACTGTCGTCGTTGTTGCAGCCGCCGCCTCTCCCTGTATCCCTGGCTGTCACTTCTCGTTCCCACGCCATCTCTCTGGGGATCCCTCGCTGTCGTCGCTCATTTCCTTCCTCACCGTTGTCGCTCCCTTAACCATATATAGCTGCAAAAATTGGTAATCCTTCTATTTCTGTTATAAATTTTATTCTACTGTAATATAATTTATAATTGAACTTCAATCCTTTTATTTATGCTATAATGATTCTGAGATTAATGAAACGTTGATTCTGTTTTATTCAAAAACAACACCATTTTGATGCTAATTTGTATAAACAGTACAATTTTAGTACTGGTTTGTTCAAAACAACACTACGATGATGCTGATTTCTTCAAAAATAGCACAACTTTAGTGCTGGTTTGTTAAAAAAAAACACCACGTTAATCCTGATTTATTAAAAATAGCATCATTTTGGTACTGGTTTATTCAAAATAGCATCATTTTGGTACTGATTTGTTCAAAACAGCACCACGTTGATGATGGTTTGTTCAAAATCAACATCACATTAGTGATGGTTTATTCAAAATAGCACCACATGGTGCTGGTTTGTTCAAAATAATACCATGTTGGTGCTGGTTTGTTCAAAAACAATACCACGTTAATCCTAATTTATTCAAAAACAGCATCATTTTGGTACTGATTTGTTTAAAACAGCACCACGTTGGTGCTGGTTTGTTCAAAACAGTACTACATTAGTGTTGATTTGTTAAAAACAACACAACGTTAATTCTGATTTGTTCAAAAGCAACATCATTTTGGTGATGATTTGTTCAAAACAGCACCACGTTGATCCTGTTTTGTTTAAAATCAACATCATTTTGGTGTTATTTTGTTAAAAACAGCAACACGTTGGTACTGATTTTTTAAAATAGAGTACTAATATTTTTAAAACAGCACCACGTTGGTGTTGGTTTATTCAAAAATAACACCACATTAATCCTGATTTGTTCAAAAACAACATCATTTTGGTACTGATTTGTTCAAAATAGCACCACATTGATCCTATTTTGTTCAAAATCAGCATCATTTTGGTACTGATTTATTCAAAACAGCACCACGTTGGTGCTGGTTTGTTCAAAAATAGTACCACGTTAGTGTTGATTTGTTCAAAACAGTATCATATTAGTGCTGATTTATTCAAAAACAACACCACGTTAATCCTAATTTTTTTAAAATAGCATCATTTTGATACTGATTTGTTCAAAACAACACCACGTTGGTGCTGGTTTGAACAAACCAGCACCACGTTGTTCAAACCAACACCACGTGAACAAAACAACACCATGTTGGTACTGTTTTGTTCAAAAATAACACCACGTTGGTATTGGTTTGTTCAAAACAGCACCAATATACCAAATAACATCAACGTTGATATATATGGTATATATGACCTCCAATCATGATTTTAATCCTCCCACAAGAAACTATGACAGATGTACCTGAGGAGCTATCCCTTCTCCTGCCGGCAGATGTACTTGAGGAGCTACCCCTTCTCCAAGGAAGAAAAGACAGTCACTGGAAAAACAAAGCAGTGCTTTGAGAAAGTCAAGGAAAAAGCGACCTTATTTTTCTCAACAAAGGAAAAGAAGAAGAAGAAGAAGAATGAGTTGCGGTTTGTAAGAGACAAGAAGCTGATCAAAGATTTTCCTTACTCTTCCCTCTTCTCTATCTTCTATCGATTCCTATCATGTACCACCAACGTTGAAATTATCGATCGTAAAAGGTATTAATTTATATGAAAATTGTAATATACTACAGTAGTTGATGCTTAATTATTAAAACAAATATAACTGAAAAGACTTTGATTTAATTATTTCCTACTATACTCTTCTTTTTATACCAAAGATCAAAACTAAGAGTAAGAAATCAAGTAATATATGTGTTATTCTCATCTCCTTCTTCCTCATGAACAAGACGATGAGTTCTGAATTTTTAGATTAATTATTTTATATAAAAGTAAAATAAAGCAGAATTGGTTGCGTATAGAGAATAAAGGAAAAGTGGACATGCTGGTCTTCAAAGATATATATAACCTCCAATTATGGTTCAAAATTTTTTCCATGAGATAAAAATAGAGAGTGTCTAGAATGTATATATGACCTCCAATCATAGTTCTGAGACTCCCACAAGAAGATATGGGTCGCGTGCCAAGTGACACAGATGTTGGTGCTGGTCTTCAAATACCAGCACCAACGTGGTGCTGGTCTTCAAAGAACAACACCACTATATGAAATATTCTCCAAATAGTCTAGAGCAATGCTGGGAAGGTCTAAAATTTATAAATGAGAGTACTTTTAGACCCCGTGAGTCATGTGAATCTACAAGACTTGGAATGAGTCTGATCTGAGTCCTCTAGGTCCATCAATGGATTTTGATCGAAATCCATTGATGGACCTAGAGAGCTTGGATTTCTGAATTTTTTTCATTGGATGGAAGTAGAGAGTGTCTAGAATGTATATATAGTCTTCAATCATAGTTCTGAGACTTCCACAGGAAGATATGAGTGCGTGCCAAGTGACACGGATGTTGGTGTTGGTCTTCAAAGAATAACACCACTATATGAAATACTCTCCAAATGGTCTGGAGCAATACTGGGAAGGTCTAAAATTTATAAATGGGGGTACATTTGGACTCTCATAAGCCATGTGAATCTACATGACTTGGAATGAGTTCGATATAAGTCCTCTAGGTCTATCAATGGGTTTTGACCGAAACCCATTGATGGATCTAGAGGGCTTGGATTTCTAATTTTTTTTCATGGGATGGAATTAAAGAGTGTCTAGAATGTATATATGACCTTCTATCATGGTTCTGAGACTTCCACAGGAAGATACGAGCGCGTGTCAAGTGACGAAACTCATTGATGGACCTAGAGGGCTTGGATTTCTGAAAAAATTTCATGGGATGAAAGTAAAGAGTGTCTAGAATATATATATAACCTCCTATCATAGTTCTGAGACTCCCACAAGAAGATATGAGTGTGTGTCAAGTGACACGGATGCTGGTGCTAGTCTTTGAAGATCAACATCAATGTGGTGCTGGTCTTCAAAGAACATCACCACTATATGAAATACTCTCCAAATGATTTGAAGAAATGCTGGAAAAGTCTAAAATTTATAAATGAGGGCATATTTGAACTCCCGTGAGCCATGTGAATCTATAGAACTTGGAATAAGTCCGATCTGAGTCCTCTAGGTCCATCAATGGATTTTGACAGAAACTTATTGATGGAACTAGAGGACTTGAATTTCAGAAATTTTTTAATGGGATGAAATTAGAGAGTGACTAGAATGTATATATAGTCTCCTATCATGATTCTGAGACTCCCACATAAAGATATGAGCGTGTGTCAAGTGACACAGATGCTGGTGCTGGTCTTTGAAGACCATCACCAATGTGATGTAAAGTGAGTATTTGAATACCAGCACAAATTTTAGACTTTTCCAACATTATTCCATATCATTTGGAGAGTATTTCACTTAGTGATGTTGTTCTTTGAAGACCAACACTAGCATCCGTGTCACTTGACATGCACACATATCTTCTTGTGAGAATTTCAAAACCATGATTGAAGAACAATATACATTCTAGACAATCTCTACTTCCATTCTAGAAAAAAACCTGTACCAACCTCTGTAACAAAGGAATAAAACTTATAGGAGAAATAGAAAGATTGAAGTTTAACTATAAATTATATTACAGAGGAATAAAACTTATAGCAGAAATAGAAGGATTATCAATTTTTGTAGCTACATATGGTTTAGGGAGCGGCGACAGTGAAGAAGGGAACGAGTGACGACAACGAGGGATCCCCGGAGAGATGACATGGGAACGAGCGGCGACAGCCATGAATGCATGGAGAGGCGGCAGCGGCGGCGATGGCGATGGATTTAGGATTTAGGGAACCAGAGGGAAGAGAAGAGAAGAAGAGAAAGTTTAGGAAACCAAGGAAAACAGAGGAGAGGAAGAGAGACGACGAAATTTGAAGTTTTTTAGGAAAAAATATAAAAAATCGGGGTCAAAAAAATCTCGCGCGAAGAAGAGAAAAGAAAGACAAACTCTTGTTTTTGATCACATCAAATACCCACATAAATTATTGTTTATGATCGCTCATCTTTAAAGATGTACGGATTATCAAAATTATATATATATATATATATATAATATTTTTTAATTCTGAATAAAAAGAAGCAACTTTGGATAAATATTGAGAACCGAAGATTCTTTGTTTGGGTACAAAAACAAGATGCTTTCGCTTCTGATTTTGCATTCGATGAAATCAGTCAAATCACTTAACACTACAGGATTCGCCTTATGTACAGGTAGCAACACTGAAGAAAATTATGGGCTATGCATGTGTCAACTTCAGAGGTTTGCTGCTTTCTTCCTGGAGCCATGCATCCAGAGTACAATTGAAGTCTGTTAGCTAATCAATAAACAATACAAGTCTATCTTGAGATAAAATAAACAACTAGAAGCCCTATTATGTTTGGAACACACGGTTTTGCATAAAACTCTTCATGGAGCTATCAAGTTTTGAACATATGGTTTTGCATAAAACATGGCAAAGGTTGAATTTGCATGAAGTTATTGTCGGAAGTATTTTTACGTTTCGCAATCTATTGTCAGAAATACAGAAAATGTAATTTGAATGTACAAATGAACTTTTTCAGATTTATTATTGAGATGATTTGAACAAATAATTTTAAATTATCGATCTGAGCTAAGTGCAGGAGGGACTTCTGGAGTTGCATAGGAGGCCGAGTGCTTGGGATGAACGTCGAACAAACTCAGAGTCTGAGTCTGAGTGGATTGCATGAGGAGCATCTCCCAAGGTCAAGTTACGACGCCGAGTCTTGCAGCGAGATAATTTTTTTAAAACATATTCATCCCCTCCGGCGATGCTAAGAGGTCATGCTTGAACGTATATTTCTTTGGATAAAACGGTGAAACCACGAACACAACCGAACATAAGTTATCTGTAAGTATCCAGGAGGGAGTTTTGATGTGATCAACCGAGTTAAGTTAGATCCTATGTATTTGATACATTGTGTCTAAGTGTGTAGAAACTTAGGAATATAAAAAGTTGAGCAGAAGACGTAGCGAGAGAGAAAGATGTCATGGGAAGAGCTGAGAGTCGACGGGCTCGGTGCATCCGAGGGACGAGGAGCTTCGAAAGAGTATACCGGTGGAGCGAGAAGGACGCACGCGGCATATACGAGGGACGAGAAGCCAGGGAGAAAATCTGCTCGAGGAGAAGCCTGGAGTTAGGTTTGGGTGAGCTCAACTCTGGACGACCGAACCATCACCCAAGACGAGCGAAGTTTGAAAATGGTCAACTCGGAACTTGACCATTTGAGGTGTCTCCATGGAATGGAGATGCCTTGATGAAGAGAAGATCTGAGGCATCTCTGTTGCTTGGAGACGCCTCAAATAAAAAGTAGTCGAGGCGCCTCTGTTGCTTGGAGGCGGCTCGGATGAATAGTAATCGAGGTGCCTCAGCTCAATGGAGGCACCCTCATTCAAGACAGACACTGTTTCAGTGGATAACTGTTGGAATCCACATCAACATCAATAGAGACGCCCTCAAGTAATGGAGATGCTTTCATGACTGTCATGTCAGCAAACAATCGTTGGAGTGGATGACGACGATGCTAATGGAGGTGCCCTCAAGTAATGGAGGCGCCCCCACTACTGTCACGTCAGTAAATGGTCAAATAGACCAGTTTGCTATAAATAAAGGTCTTGTCCTCTTAGTTAGGTCAACACACTTATATCATTTTCATATTCTTCTACTTTTCATTGTCTGTCTAAGCTTTCAATGTTTGTAAAAGACTACTCCGCCTTCACGTAGGAGTTTTTAGTACTTTCATTTGCCTTGGATTAACAATCACCTAGGTTGTAACCAAGTAACTTCTGAGTCTCTTACTTTATTTTTATGTTATTTCTTTTGGCTTAATTTGTATGTGTCCTTACTTAGCTAGAAGTAAGAGAAATGTTCTAATTTTAATTATAGGGTTATTCATCCCCCTCTAGTCGGTCAACCCGATCCTACATTATCGTGGCAAACTGAACATGTACCTGAACACTATCACGAGTTTCTGCCGAGCGAAGAATTGTATGACAGATGAGAAGAAAATAAGGAGATTCAAGGTGGAAGGATCTCCTCTCTTTGAATGCTCTCTTACTCAATCACTTGCTTATCTCTATTTGCTCAAGAACCACTCCCCTCTTGATATAGAGCACCAATCTTGCTCAACAAGAATCGTTTCTTGAGCAACAAGAAACCTTCGCTTGAACCATAAGCAAAGCTTGATTTCTTGCGCGACAAGTCTTAATCAAAGACTTGAGCAACGAGTCTTCTTGATGTCTTGAGCGACAAGTCTTGATCAAAGACTTGAGTAACAAGTCTAGTCGTTTTCTTGAGCGACAAGTTTTGATCAAAGACTTGAGCGACATGTCTTGATCAAAGACTTGAGCGACATGTCTTGATCAAAGACTTGAGTAACAAGTGTTGTCGTTTTCTTGAGCGACAAGTCTTGATCAAAGACTTGAGCAACCAAGAGATGTGTGACAAACATTAGCCGATCCACGTGAGCATATCATGCCCCGACCGGTCCGCTGCATGCAGTAGCGTTCATACAAGAACCAATTGAGTTAGTGCAATTCGAACCCTGCATTCACACTCCCTCCCGCACTAGATATCAATCTCAATGTCACTCTTCCATGTGGAACTAATAACTCACAAGTCGTGTTTTCATTCATATTGTTTTAATAATTCCTCACATGAATAGAAACAAGGTATGTGATAGCCTTCGACAGTTGAGTCGTGTATAAGATCTGTAGGTGTTACCCTTTGAACATTCTCTGAAAATCTATTTGCTCACTGGTTGATCAGTAAATGTGATGTCTTTGAACTGTTCTGTTGTTTGTGTAAGTATGGACAGATCTCACTCAGGACTCTCCCTGATATAGTTCAGTTCTCATGAGTGTATTCGTTCATGGTCGCGAACACGCCCAGTTCTATGAGAAACGTTAAGCATTGTGCCTTCAATTCTCTTCGAAGCAGCCCCACTTCTTCCTTACATAGGTGATCTCTCGAGAGTATTTCACATTACTCCACTACGATCTTTAAAAGTAAGAATGCTTACTCTCCATCTGGTCACTGATTCATTAGGTCTTTTTTCCACAGTGATTATCTTTCAGTGCAGTTAGGTTTTTTCTTTGAACTTAGTTCTTAGAATATCCAATCAACATAGGTTGGGCTTCCTTTTGCACCTACAATCAACATTGGCATTAACAATAAGCTCATTCCTTGCGATGAGCTTGCAACTAATTCTCTATTTAACTTTTTAGTTAGCGGATTCGTTAAATTATCCTTTGATTAAATATAATCAATATTAATTGTAAGTATTTTGAGATAGTTTTGTGTGATCAACCGAGTTATATTAAGTAATTTGACAATCAACCAAGTTAGATTAAATAATTTCAATTTAATTCGAATTTGATTCACTATTCACGAACAACTAGTAAAAATCGAATAAAACATTATAAATTTAAATTCAATTCTAAAAAATTATTGAATGTTAGAATTGAACTCAAATACGATAATTTTAAATATTAATTAAATATGTTTTGAGCCGACGAATGGATTGGTTTGCACCTACTCAACAATAATTAATTAATTAATAACAGGGACTCTCTGTGTAATTTTTATTAATAATTTTAAGTATACAACTCTACACTGACACTCCGACACTAGAAGCATACTTTTAAAATATAAACTGCCCCTTTAAACACTATGGTGATGAAAATAAAGAGTTCTGTTTATTTTGTTGCCTAAAGTACATATAAATTTATACTTTTGTGCCTATAATATTTTTTATTTTATAAAATTAGAACTTTAATCTAAATGAGTTATTTTATAAACTTATGCATTGTAGACATAAATAATATTTATGTTATTTAATACTATATAAATATACACTTATATATAAGTTGACATTATTTCAAATCCAATAATCTGGTAATTTATGAGTTTTTTTATGCTTTAGGCCATTGTATACTAACGCATTTACAAGCCTACATAGGCATAAGGAACATGTTACGTTTACTCAGAACAGGTTATTTGAGGCTCCAGGTACAAAAAAAATTAGTTCTTTAATATTTTTACTTTTATTTTTAAAAAAAAAACATCTTTTTTCATTCAAACTTGAACCGACAATGACAGATTTTTTTTTAAAAAAATTAAAATATTAATTTTAAAAAATAATTTTTATATAAAATTTAATTTTTTGGTTTTTTTAATGTAAAATTATTAATTAAATTTTTATATTTATGTTTTGATAATAAATTTATTTTAATGAATAAAATTGTTAAATTATTTTATTTTAATTTTTTAAGACACTATTGAACGTAAATAAAACTTTAATAATTTTAATTTTAAAAAAAAAATCTGCTGAAGCTACACTGGTATAGTCAATAAGTTATTCATGCATTGAAAAAAGAATTTAATTTTTTTTATAAAGTTTAATATCTCGAGTGTTATTTTTAATTCTGGATTTATTATTCCTTTTAAAATTTTTAATTTTAAAAACAAATCTAAACTATCAATATCAGATAACATATCATGTGTTAATTTTTTTTTTAAATAAAAATATTTTTTTTAAAAAAATCATAATTAAGTAATTTAAATTTTTCTACGTTATATAAAAAACTAAAATTCGGTGTATTTTAAATTATTCAAATATATTTTAATTAGGTTTTATAAAGTATTATCTAATTATAAAATAATGATGGGAATAAAAATAATAATAATAAAAAAATAAATATGTTAAGAAATGAATTATATATACGGTAAATAGAATTTCATATAAAAAATAAAGATAATAAGGAAATAAGAATAAGTCTGATAAACGAAATCGATAAATATAAGTAATTAATTCTTCGAAATGAAATTAATAATTATAATTAATTATATTAATTAATTAATTTTTGACAGCGAAATCATATCATTAATGAATTAATATTATATTTACATAAATATATTTTATTAATTAATATTAACATATGAATACTTTAATTAATTGATAATAATGACCCCTATAAAATTGAGACCCTAGGCTAGGCCTTTGAGCCGGGCCTGCGTTTACCCAACCATAACAAGGATGTTTTCATTGTTATTTTTCCATGTTAGTTAATTGAAAAGCCTATTCAGCATCCATTCATAGATAAATTTCTTGAATCACGTGCATATTACTTGTATCATATACAAAAAATCTTCTGTGGAAGAAATTTTATATGTTATCATCGTAATATATTTTCTTAGAAGACAGTCCATCAAAATAATTTAAAATTTGAATCTTAATTACGATAAATTATAATAAATTTTTTCTCAAATAAAAAATAAACCTAAGAATATTGATCATTTGAATGAACCTCCATTAGTACTTTTCGATTTATCCTGGTAGCCGATGAAAAATTTTCGTGAAGCCGGACCAGTCACCCCAGGTCCGACGTTATCCGACCTGGTTAATCATTTTGCCCCCGGGGCAATGGTACGATGGTTATACCCTCTAAGGTTCGAATCTCAGCTACGGCGCATTATAGAAAATTTTTCCTTAACCTTAGAATGCTAGTTATTTGGATGAGCTTCCATTAGCGCTTCCCGATTTACTCTGATAACTGATAGAAAATTTTCATAGAATCGAGCCGATCACTCCAAATTCGATATTATCCGACTTAATTAATTTTTTTTATTAGGCAGTCCATCAAATTAATTCTTCAATGAATACATGAAATGATTGTATTTTTTTTTCAAATATACTAAAAAGTTCACAAGCATGCAATTGTGGCAAAAAGGCGAAACGCTCGCCCCGCGCCCCCACCAGTTCGTCCCAGGACCAACACGGATGAGGTAAATCACGGGGACTAGTCTAGCCAGCCTGAACAGTAACTAGTGCATAAGGGAGGCAGGAACCTGACTACTAGCCAGGATTTAATCCTAGACCTCATTATGACAACATCTCATATACTAGCCAACAGCTCATCCCATGGGGACAACAAGCATGCAAGATATTACTTGAGGAAGTCAATTATAAGTTAAGTTGTAAACATTAAACAGATAAATACAAATATATCTATGTAATACCTACAGAACAAACAACTACATATGATCTTGTCTACCTGGAAAATACAAATTCATCTACAAAGATTAACGTATAATCCAAGATAACATGTCTCTCAAACATGGCTATATTCCCAATTTGTCCATGCTTAGCTAGGGCTGAACAATCGATTCAAAATTGAATCAACCAAACCGATTAATTAAAATCAAATAAATAAATAAAAAATCAAACTAATCGAACTAATCGAACAAATTTTCTAACAAAATCTGAATAAATTAAATCGAATCGATAAAATATCAATTAATTCAATTTTATATTCTATCGAATTAAGTGAACTTTTCAATAATAATACATTTCTATCCGATTTAAATTTTTTAATTGATGACTTTGAGAATGTGTGCTTGTTCATCATTGTTAATGACAACTTTGAGAACGTATTATCATTGCACTACAAAAAATTTAGCATTTAACGACAGAAAATTTCCGTCCTTAACCGACCCGTCGTAAAAAAAAAATTACGACGGAAATTAAAGATCCGTCCCTATTAGCGACGGAATTTAATTTCCGTCGCTATTAGCGACGGAAGTAAATCCGTCTCTAATAGCGACGGAATTTAAATATCCGTCGCTATTCAATTTTCATTAGCGACGAAAATTAATATCCGTCACTAAATGTATTTTTTAAAAATTGGAATTTATTAAGAAAATTAGCGACGGAATATAGATTCCGTCGCAAATTTTTTAAAAAAAATAAAAAAAATATCGTAACTTAGTGACGGAAATTTAAATTTTCATCGCTAAGTTACGATATTTAGCGACGAAAATTTAAATTTCCGTCGCTAATTTTTAAATTTTTTTTAGATTTGATTTATTTTTTGTATCTACCCTGTTTACATATATACAACTAACTCTAAAACCATCACAAGCGATGGTTATCCAATACAATCAATACACATCCAAGCACAATTGATATAAACACAAAATAAACATCTAAACACAATTGATATACACACAAACACATCCAAAAACATCCAAACACATCCAAATCCAAACATAGTATATCAAAACATATCAAAACACATCCAAACATAGTACATAGAATATATAAAATCCGTACATACATGTCAGATACAAGACATCCAATACAAGAAAGATACTAAATATGATCTTCAATCCTGCATAAAAGAAGATA